>JAULKM010103518.1:0-25231 GCA_032355605.1 Rubia tinctorum | reverse complement strand
ATTTTAATAATGTACAATAATATATAAGAAAATATACATAGAATACATCAAATATCCTAGGGAATACGGTACTCATGGCACTCCAAGGATATCATACAATTTTCTTAGTTTTACAATTCATTCCACAAAGGTTAACCATCATTTCATTCACAAAATTTTATTTTAAACCGACTAAACATTAGATAGAGTTCTTTTATAATTAGTTTTATTAATATGGTGATTTGATATTTTTTTTATTGAAACAAGCTACCCATAATTATGAAAATTAAAAATAAATCTCAACATATAAATAATTATAATTCACACTTAATTTTTTTAAAAAATATAATTGTATTAACCGCTTGGCGATCCATCATAAAAATTTAATTTCTCCATTTCATTTATTATTTGTGAGAAGTTTCTTTTGTTTATCAAATCTAATTATTATTTTTTGTGGGTTTAATATTTTCTTTTGGCCATTTCATAAAAGAGATCAAGCAACTATAAAGTTTAGTCGCAAGTAATTTTTTTTTTTTGGAAAGCACGAGTATGAATATTAATTTAGCACTTTAGAATCGTATTAGAGTTAAATACTTTTATTTTAAACTAAAATTGTGTCATATAGAAATGATTCATTGAGAAAGTATCGGCAGCCTTTCCATAAGATTATGAACAATACACGGTGGCTTTTACATTAAATGTTGTAATTTTTTATAAAAATTAAATATTGTATTTTAAAAGTTAAAACAAGTAATAATATGTATTTGAATGTAAAAATATAAAATATAATTTCTAAATTTAGTATGTAATTTAACAAATGCACTGCATAAATTAAAAAATAAGTGGTATGTCCATAAACTTCACTAGTGGAAACCAGGCATATTAAAGGCGTTCCTTCAAAAGTGATTTCTCTAGTCATGTCTTTGATCGTCTGCGATCATAGGCAGTTCCGGGGACCTCCTTTGAACGACTAGGATCAAAGGCGGTTATCAACCACTTTTTATATTTTCTGGAACCGTCTTTCATTAGTTCTGATCTCAAAATTTTTACTTCAACAGTCAGACTTTAGGAGCAGTTCCGAGTTTGGAACTGATTTTCCGACCGTCGTATAACATTTACATTTTTTATTGCGGAACTCATTTTTAGTTTCGAGTGTGGAACTATGGGTCAAATAGTAGTAGTTGAAATGGTGTTACAAACTTGGAACATCATCTGGGCTTCAGGACGTGTTTCTCCATCGGGGATCAATTCTGAAATTGCACTGGTTTATTGACGCAGGGAACATAACTGTTTTGGCTCTTCATGTCCCGATGGACAGATTCTAGTTTCTCCATCGAAACTTCGATCAGACAAGATGGTAAAATTTACCTATTTCATTATAAACTGACTTTTCAAAAGCCTCTTCAAACAGATTTATATTGTACAAAATACAAGAGATGATGACACTAGATATCAAAATATTATAGACTAATCTAGCAAAGCAACAATATATAGATAGGAATAGAAGCCATCAAAAATCTATTATGTACAACAATGTTATCTAATACTAGTATTTCATAATACTGCATTGGGATTCCCAATTAAAGAGGAGCGGGAGTACACGATATACCTAGCCAAGAAATTTCTAGCACTGTTGATGTCATCTAATGAATAAGGCTTGAGAACTTTTGGAAAAATCTGTGAAACGACCAAAGTTACCAAATAAGAATTGGGCCGACAAGTTACATTGCTTAAAAACATTCTCGAAATATTTATCTTTAGGTAATCATCACTCACATGTGTGGCACACTCTGCTGCGTATAGCATTACTTAATAGCCGCATTTCCATGTATCTGCTTGTTTCTTGTACTAATAAATACAATTTAGATTAGTAACATATAATTACAATAACTGATGACTAAATAGAATTGCACGACATGGAAAGATAATCACACCTTGATTTGTATTAGGTACAATCTCTCATCACCATTATCCCTCGACCTTAGATAGAGTCACCCAATATTGTAACGAATACATCGGAGTGTTGGTATTGAAGAGGATCCATCTAGTAAATGCGCTTCTTGTCAGGGACAGTAAATATTAATCTCCAATAGTCCCTACATTATTGGAGAAAATATAAAAATAGTAATGGATTATATTTAATGACATGAGTGTGTATCCATCACCTTTCAATGTACGGTAAAACGAATAATTTTTTATCCGTTCATCGAAGACTTTTGTGAATGTAGTCAACCCTAGCCCGAACAGTACACCCGATTTCTTGAGTAAACACCGGGCACAAGTTCCCAATCTACCCCTTGTCCTTTTGGTTATCAAAATAATACATGTACCTTCGAAATGGAATTGGATGTCATCAATTAGGAAAAATGATCACGAATTATTAAAAACTTGCACAAAGCGAAATGATGAATTACTTACAATAAGTATATGGACATTATCGTCTGGTTCACTTGGTCACACCTCTATAGGTCTTCAAAGTCAGTCCATGATGTGATGATTTCTTGCTTCTGACCGAATACACATTCATTACCCGAGAATAAGTAAATTGAATTCCTTTGGTGTTTTACCATGAAATAATATATGACCCTCACGAAATGTGGTGACTCCTTAATAACCTGTGTCCGAGTGATAGGGGGTTTCGTAGTCTTTTCCGCCTGAAAGATTGGCTTAGATGTTGTCATTAGTGTCTCCTTAAAATGACAATCTTTGATCAGGTCTGTGTAAATGAGGTGATGAGTCCATAGAAGGAACATTCCCCGTGCGGATCCCACTCGTTTGTAGTCACCTTCCGCACTTGGTAATAGGGCTTTGAGGACCTTTAGGTTTTCCATTGAAACTCTACAAATGCCATCAGCAATTGGAACGGAATGATGGTGCCACATCGACTCGTGTAGAATTCCATCGGCAACATGTAGTGGTCTACCCGTGTCACCTCGATCAAAGTATATCTCACACAAATGCGATGTCTATATTGTGAGGGAAAACATACTTATTGTAAAATAAATTTGTAACCTAATACCTAACAATGAAATAATTTAATTCAAGAACCTTGTTTTAGGATGACACAATGGCATTGACAATGTTATTTTCTTCATGTGTTGGGGGATAAGAATGGGTTGTTGGTTCATCTCCACTTCTCCTAGCGAATGTCCTGATCCTCTAGACCATGGTGCCCAACCGGGTATCAGTTCATCCAAATTCTCGGGTAAAGAGAGCCTCATGTGCTCAACCAACTTTTGAATCAATAATTCTTGTTGATCTATCCGCTTGTATCTAACGAGGGATTCCTTTTGCAACACATGAACCCTCGATGGTTTAGCTTAATCGTAGGTTTGAACAATCTCAAATGCCTCTCTTTGGGACAAAAATTATCCCACTCCTCTTGCACGACCGGGATGGTCGGGTTTACTTGTAGCCTCACGAAGGATATCGTGCTTACCCGTTGGAATGAATTTCCCCTCCAATTGGTCTTGCTTTAATTTTTCTTTGCACACGAAATACAGTTCCATGAATAGTAATTAAATGAAATATTACACCCTCGAAATTAGAATGAATAAATAAAGTCTTACCACTCGTTCCACGACTTCAATGATCGGAGGTTTATCGTACCCACCCTTTTATTATGCCGGCTTTTCAAGAAAAGATCACACCTATCTATCTCTTGCACATTGATCAGAGTGACCGACGACCTCGCCTCTTCCTCACTCATCCCCCATCGATGGCAATTTGACATCCCTTTCAAAACGTTCTTTCACTATTTTGAGGGCCGCTAATCCATATCCAATGTGGCTCTTCTGATGAGGTGTTTTGTTTTTCATAGAATTACTTTGTTTTTCTCCCTTGTACCCTAGTTTTTAGGATGTCACAACCATGTTAAAATTAAATGGAAAGTAATAAATAAAAAATAATTTAAATCACTTACATTTTCCTCATTATCCAAGGTTCTCCTCTTATGAATTTCCTTACTTTGATGAGATATGTCAATTTTATGCCAAATAGCATGAGGTTGAGGGTTCAGGTAGTTATTGGACTAGGGTGAATTGGTTTAATGTTGAGATTAGCCCATGAATTATCAATAAAAAAATCGAATGCCCCAACAGGGGTCTGAAAGATAAAGACCTCCAAGTGGAGGATGGACCTTTAAATGATGTTTATCAGAGGGGGAATGGCCGCTTATTGATGAATATCCTAGTATTGACCTTATTGTATGTAGTGTGAAGTACTTTAGACATAATCCTCAAGATTTAGGTATACCGAAATCGTTTGATCTAAAGGAACGCAAAATAGACCAACGTAATGTGTACACGTAATGTGTACGAGATAGTAGCTCGGTCGATGGTACCCACTCCCGGTCACATCGCCGAGCCAAATTACTCGACTCTGATTATGTTCTACTATGTCATTGAGGGGGGGCCAAAATAAATACTGGCGCCGCAATTTTTAAGCACATGATGTGTGTAGCTACATCGAAGATATTAATCAAAAATCTGCCTTATGGAAACTTGATTACGTTGATCTTGCACGGTGTGAACATGTTGGCTTTTCATGGGGAGGAGAAGGCTTGCAAGTAGTTTGACAAACAGTACTTCTCGAAGAAAAAATGGATACTGTATGAGAAAAAATGGATACTGTATGAGAAAAAGTGGTGTCACCGAACGATAGATGCGGTCGATCCTCACAAGAGAGCAAGGGTTGAAAAAGGTACATTTACTGTTTTTAAAATATATCTACGTTAAAGACTTGTCTTTTATTAATTGTTATTTGAAAAATGATTTTGTAGAGGAGTCTGGCCCTAAATTATTTAAAAGCAGGAAAAAATTCCTCAGACGTGTTCGCGACGAAGTATTCCAACTCAGGGAGCATTCATGAAAGCTTGAGAAGAAACAAAGTGGTTATGAGCTAGAATTCAATGAGTCAAAGATGCTCCGCCTCAAACAATGCTCATTTGTGTGACATGTTGTAGGCCTTCCGTATGAGATGCTTGAAACTCTGTTTCTTTTGGTTGTAACTGTACCAGACTTATGAATTATTATGTCATTATCTTAAATTCACCGTATTAGACGAATTAAATTAGTGAAAATTATTGGGATATATACCAATATAACTCTACCTACTTGACATAAGTGTCAATATAACTCTCAGATAATTTTTAGTGCAGATATAACCCTACCCAGTTGATGTAAGTGTCAATATAACTCTCAGATCCCATTTTCGATGGACCACTGCCAGACCACCGCCGTCGGCCACCAGATTGTTGCCAGATTTTTGCCGGACCACCGTCGAGCCACCATCGAACCACCGCCGAACCACCACCGGACCACTTATAGGGTTATATTGGCACTTACAAAAATTAGGTAGGGTACAAAAATTAGGTAGGGTTATATCTGCACTTTCAGTTATCAAAAGGTTATATTGACACTTATGTCAAGTAAGTAGGGTTATATAAGCACTTTTCTCAATTTAGTTTAATGTTCCACGTCAATTATTGACAAAATTACGATTAATATATAAGATCATGGTCATCCTTACATAATATCAATTAGTTTTATGATATCAATTGGTTTTATGATATCATCCTTACATAATATTAAAGGTCATTTTTGTCCCGGAGGAAGTTGCCGCTTACTCAAACCGGGTTTGGGGCAATCAAGGAATTTTTTTCACGCGGCGATGATAGTTCCAGAATGTCTCAAATGATCGGCGATGTTTTGAATAGGTGCGGGAGAGCTCTGAGCCCCAGGGTGCGTGGAGTTTGGCGAGGACATGATTGACTTCGCGATGTCGATAATAGGTCAGAACATCGCGGTCCGGACGATGGAGAATACTTGCAGCTATGGCGGCGATGTTTTGATCAGGTCGGTGAGAGGGATAAAAGGAGGGAAAATCACGGAATCGGTTTCTTGTCACCATACTTTGTTTCCTTGGTTGATGTATTACTGTCATTCGGTTTCTAAGGTTCGGGTTTACGAAGCGGATATACTTAACCCGACTTGTAAGAAGAAGATTAACCATGGAGTGGCTATTTGTTATGTCGATACGACATCGTGGAGCTCGGGTCATGGGGCTTTTCTGGCATTGGGCTCGGGCCCGAGAAAGATTGAAGTTTGTTATTGGATCTTTGAGGGTGAAATGACATGGGCTGTTGCTGATGGGCCCAATTAAGCAACTAGCTAATTTTATTTTTGCTTGCTTAAGTTCGTATTTACTTTTTTGTCATTAAAGTTCACCGTTTATATGCTTTCGTATTAGCAACTTTCGTTCCATTTATGGGTTATTTACATTTATAACCCTAACTTTTCGATGAAAGTGCCAATATAACCTTGCAATATGAGAAAGTGTCAATATAACCCTAACTTATTACTAATTGTGTCAATCTAACCCTAACTATTGGTCTAATTGTGCCAATATAGCCAAATTACCTAATTCCACCACTGACCCAAAGAATTCAGGCATTGACCAATATATGAAATGACCAAAAACCCCCCTTAGATCAAAGCTAAAAATTTAATACCCATTATACCCCTATTTTCTTCTACTTCACAACCTACCCTACCATACCCCGTCTGCTACCGCCACCTCCGCCGCGGGAAACTTCACTTATTTCTCATCAGCCAGCTTAGACATCTCCTTTCATGGTGCTTCCCTTACCCTCCCAACATTCCAAATCTCTCTATGTCCAATGTTGTGTAAACTCAGATTAAACCTGATTCAAACCCGTAATTCGTCACCAAAACCCAATGGAATAACCAAATATTCCATGACAAATGACGGAACAACCAACCCAACGATGCAACCAGATATTCCATCAATTATCAAATCAAATAGACGCAACTAATTATGAGGTGGAGCGGCAAAACTGTTTCTTTTCGATTGTCTGACTTGGACACGAGTACTTGAATTCTTAACAGTCGACAACGACGACAACGGTGAATCCAAACTCGAAGCCAACGTCGCTTCTAATAAGAAGGGAGGTGGAGCATCACTGGAGTAAAGGGAGGTGGAACCATAGCCCCACCGCGGATGCCTAGCCCCAGAACGAAGACGAAAACGAAGATGACATGTCGTTAAGCCCTACCTCAGTGTCTCCGTACCCCCACCATCGCAGTACTCAACGTCTTCGTCGGCGTTGCCCATCGTAGCCCTCATCCCCTCATTCCCCTAGAGCACCACCACACATCGCCGGAAACCCTATTCCCACACCTTCGATTAAACACCAACACCACCGCTGTGGAACCCTAGCCGCTCAGCCCCCATTCCACCCCCCGTACCTCCGCTTATCCCCTGCCCATTCTCCTCACACCGCTTCTCGCCCGCTCGCCTATTGGTCTTTAAATCAGTCCCCATTAAAAAGAGGAGAGGTGAATGAGGAAGGGAAAACGAGGATGGGTAAATGAGGGTTTAGAGCAACAATGTTTCCCTCCGAAGAAGAAGGTGAATAAGGGTTAGGAGCAACAGCATTTTTCCATTGGAGAATAAAATGGAAATGAAGTTGGACGAAGAAGAAATTGGGAAATAAGGGAAAGGGTAGTTAAGGCATTTCATCATTTTTTGAATTATCTTTTTTTTTCTAAATCTAGGGTAAAAGTGTCATTTCATTATATTCTGGCTAAATAATCGTTGACCTAAAAGTCAACCAAGTTTAGGGTTAGATTGACACTTTCTCAAAATGCATGGTTATATTGGCACTTTTAGTCAAAAAGTAGGGTTATTTTAGCACTTAACTCTCTCATTTATTTATGAGTTCGATTTGAAAGATGGTTTTTTCATAAATTATTCAAAGTTCAAGTTTAAACAGTAAATTAAAATAAATCAAGATAAAATATTCAGATTGCATTAATTGTGTCATAAACTTATAACTATTGCATGTTGCAAATAAATTTTGGGTTATTTACATTTATAACCCTGACTTTAGGCTGAAAGTGTCAATATAACTCTGCAATCTCAGAAAGTACCAAGATAAACCTAACTTATTATTGTATGTGCCAATCTAATCCTAACTTTTGAAAAAATGGTGTCGATATACCCAAAATCTATATTTCCAACGTTGACCGTGTAAATTCCGGCAAAGAGAAAAAAGAAAATGACATAACCTTTAGCTAAAATTTGAAAATTTTGTGCCCGAAAGACCCCTCCGAGTTATATAGGGTTATTTCAGCACATAGTCAATAAAGTCAGGGTTGTATATGCACTTCTGATATAAAGACAGGGTTATTTTAGCGCATAGTTAATAAAATGAAGGTTATTTCAGCACAATGGACATTTGAAAAGTTAATACCTGAATGCCTCTACAACATACAAGAGCCACAAGGAGGCAACAAATTACAACTACATCTAAAAAAGGCACCGAAGTAAATCCACAACAACCACCTAACATTACAACCATTCAGAACACAACAAAAATTATGAAAAAACGTCCCCTATTCTGACAGTACATGAAACGAAATTAAACCCCATCCATTAGAGGACTTCACAACCGGCCCCTGGTTAACACCATAAACAACCCTAACATCTCCACGAGCCCATAAATCACAATAAAACATGCGAAATTCTAAAAACTATAAAAACCCTAGAGAATTCACCCCAATGACACATTTTACCTCTAAATCTCAAACAATGAAAAAACCAACTCCATAAGGGAAATCAGAGGTAACAACTGGGACAATATCCAACACATATTGACGAGAGATTACTATTTCAGATGATGCCCTGTTTTAGGGGATGAAGTCGATGGGAAAGACGCAAAACAAGGAAATCCGCCGGCCGCTTGCAGACAAGGAATGAAATATGACGCCATCGTCGAGGAACGATGGATGATTGCAGAGATGAAGGGCGACGAGGAAATGCTTTGGTTTTTGTGCTTCGGGCTGAAGAAAGCGTGAAGAAGGGTGGAGCAGGAAGAAAGTATGGGGAAGAATAGAAAATGCAAGAGGAAAATAGGAGAAAAGGAGAAATAAAGTAAGGGTCAAGGAAGTCATTTCATATTTTGTGACTTTTTTCTTTTTTCTTAAAAAAATAAAGGCAAAAGGGTATTTTCATCTTATTCAGGCAATAAAATAGTTGACTAAAAAGTGAACATGGTCAAGGGTTATTTGGTACTTTATGAGATTGCTGAGTTATATTGGCACTTTCAGCCTAAAGACAAGGTCATTTTAGCACTTAACTCTTTTTTTAATTCATGGGCAAAATCATATTTTCCTTAAAATCCGGCCATGAATCAGTTGATTGAAAAGTCAAATGAATCAAAGGTTATTTTGGCACTTTCTGAAATTGCAGGGTTATATTGACACTTTCACCCTAAAGTCTGGTTCTGATACCATATAGAAAATAAAGGTAATAATGTGTGTGTATTCATGATCTGTAGTAAATTATTTAGAGGAACAAAAGACATATAAAAAAGAAAAGAAATATAATCTAATTACAATTACAATTAATATTTATATTTCTTAACATTTGTTATTTTCTCTATTTAATTCTCTCTACATGTTTCAATTTTTTTAAAATAACAAATAAATTTATGAGTCCGTCTCTTGAAAGATGATATTTCTATAAGTCATGAAAAGACCAAACTTTAAACTACAGATTATAATAAATAAAGATAAAATTTCCGAGTTGAATTAATCAGGTTATAAACTTTATAACTACTACACGTAGTGCATTAAATTTTTTAATGTTACAACTTAAACTTTTTATTTTTAAGTTAAATTTCATCTTTTCATAAGACGGATTTTCCCAAAATTTTGCCTAAATTTATGGTACAGAGAAGAAAGTATAATAACCATTCTTATGACATGGACGGTACTTAAGAAATTAAATACCAACACTGATCCAACATCGTCAGTAATTCGACGACAAAAGTGCTCAGCATTAACCTAGCTAAGGGAATCTATGCAATAATACTAAAAGACGTGATTTAATTACTAGTAGATATGTTTATTTGGTTTTGACACACTTTTGTTTTTAGGTTGATTTTGTGAATTTTTTAATACTTTCGTTTTATGTCAAGATTATTTCAATTTCATCAACTCATTCTACTTTTCCCTTTCTAAATTAAATTTTATTCACTCATTTTATTCACATAAATCCAAGCACTTAAAGTTATGGTGCAACATCCAATAAAACAGAGGTAGTACCATTATTCTGACATGGATATTATTTACACCCCAGATGATAAATAATAATTTGTCAATTCGTGGTCTGAAATTCAAATGTATTAAAGTTAGTTTTCAATTTTCATAACTTTTAAATTTAAATTTAATGGTTGGAGTTTAGGGGAAATTTTGGGAAAAACTGTCTTTCCATAGACATGTGTAAAGATGGGCTGAATTAAAATTATCGAAAGGTAAAATATTTTAGTTACAATATTAAAAATTTATTATTTAACGTGCAGTAGTTATACGTTTATAACCCAATTAATGCAACTCAAAATTTTTATCTGGATTTTATCTAATTTATAGTTTAAACCTTAACATTTTCATAACGTATGGAAAGATCGTTGTTCAAGAGACGAACTCAAAATTTAAAGTCTGGACTTTAAAACTAAATTGAAAAATGATCCAATAGATTCTAAAAGTGCTAGTATTAATTTTTAACCCTTTTACGAATTTATTAATTTTAATCAAGAAATGGCTGAAAAGAAGTAAAAGATAATAAACCTTAAACGAGACAGGTTGTATGAATTAACTCGCTCAGTGTATAAGCAAAGTGTTGGGAAAAACTGTATTTTCAAAGGCATGTGGAAAAATGGGTTAAATTAGAATTATAGAAATGTAATAGTTGATTTTAGGTGCAATATTAAAAATTTATTGTGCAACATTTAGCAGTTATAAATTTATGACCCGATTAATGTAACTCGATAATTTTATCTTAATTTATTCTAATTTATCGTTTAAACCTTGATTTTTTCATAAAATTTATGAAAAATCGTCAATGACGGGACTCATAAGATTATCAAAAGTAAATAATTGAACAAGAGAAACAGGAGAATGGACAATGGTTAGGACAACAAAAACTTAGAAATATTTTGGAGTAGAAAGCAGACAAGGATTGCAACGTCAGAAATATAAATTAAGGCATTTTAAGGATTGCCATTAAGAATCTATGCAATTATCCACATATATGTAATCTAACAACCATTCTTATGACATCATTGAGACAGATATTACCAAGAAAAATACTAACATTTCACTAATAAACCAAAACTTGAGCTATACCACCCTCAAATTGCAATTTGAATATTAATCTAGAAAATTGTGCTTTATATATTCAATCTCCAACTATGTTCAAGTTGCCATTTAATTAATGTTAATAGTAAAGCTTAATTTGATGGAGCCTTTGATGGAGCCTTTGAATGTACAGTTAACATTCCAAAACTTTGACCACATACTTATATATATATATATATATATATATATATATATATATATATAAACAATAATATTATCACCCTCCCTTCGTTTTACTAAGAGTGACACATTAGGTTTAATCTCTTGAATTTATGTGATGAGGAAAATGAGTGGTTGGAATTGAATGTAGAAAGTAAAAGGTAGAATGAGTGGATGAGATGGAAGGAATCTTGCCAAAAATAGAAGGTGTGCCATTTAAAAAAGATCTCATTAAGGTAAGTGTGCCACAAATAGATAAACGGATGGAGTATATGATATTGTTTGATTCGTCGTAATAAATAGTTTCTAAATATTGACTTTTTATTTACAGTTATTGTACGTAGTTAAACATATTAACATCCAAATATAATTTTTGAAAATCGTGAAAAATATTTTGTACAGTTTATGATGAGACAGAGGAAGTATAACATTATTTATATACTGTATGTGTATTTTAATAACATTATTTGTGCGTTAAAATACTTATATAATAATTACAATCAAATTATAATAATACAAAACCACATTTTTACTATTTAAAATAAGTAAAATATCTATGGAGATAGAGGGTTTTGCTCAGGGACACCTTGTAATTTTCCAATAATATGTGTACCTACGTACATTAATATATTAAGTATAAACATTTTACAAAACTAAATGTCAAATACTCCCTCTGTCCCATAATTTTTACACGGATTTTTTTTACGATTTTCAATAAACATATTTGACTGTAAATATGTGTAACTAAGGACAATAACAGAACACACAAAACTAATATTTAGAAATGACGTGTTACGACGAATCTAACCATATCTCATACGATAAAATTATTGTTCATACACCTATTTTAATATGTGGTCAAAGTTCGACATTTTAGACTAAAAAAAGATTTTGTGAAGAATTGGGTGGGACGGGGGAGTATCAATTTTCACAAGTTTAAATTACATATTTTTAATGGAAAAATATTACAGATCAAATATTTTTTAAGTTAACTGATGAAAATTGAAATATAACAAAGGGATTATTAAATTGCAAATTTCAATTTAAAATGATATCTGCTTGGCTATTTACGCTCCTTGTCCCTCTATATAACTAGCCAAAATATGCCAACTAGAAACCACACACTTGATAGTACAATTCTCTCTTATATTTCGATTTTCATCCTTATCAATGGTCCACCGGGGCACCAATATTCCCCTCACTCTCCTCCTCCTATCTTCGCTGGTTTCATCGTTCATCAATGTGAGGTTTTAATTATCAAATGAATCTATTGTTTTCATAATGTATGTATTGTCACTAAAAAAAAAACTTCATGCTATGATGCTTTTTTTGGACATTCATTCATGACATTCAAAAGTATCGCTAAAATTGTTACGACGTCTTGTGAAATGCCTCAATTTAGCGTATCACTAAAGTATTGTGATGCGTTAAAATATCTTTATATATTTTGTGTTGGTTTAAGATGCAATTCAATTTAAAAGTGTCATTAAATTTTGTGACATGGATTGATGTAGCAATTTTGTTTATGACATGTGCACAAGTCACAGTTATTTAGTGACACCTGAATGTGGAGCAAATATTGTGACATTTCCTTACCTGTCCCAAAATATGCGTCACCATTGAATTTTTGAAAAAAAAAGAGTAAAGTAGGGTTGTGGCCTTGAGGGAGTGATATTTAATTTATTGTTTACATTAGAAAGATTTATTTTTTGTATACTAAAGACTTATTTTTAAAGTGTTTATCTTGTTGTACTCACTTATAATATTTATATATGTCGATCGGAATTTCCGTTTAGAAATTTTACTATATTTCATTTGAACTATCACTGAAAGGTCCAATTCTGAAGAACTTGTACACACCTGACCATTGTCTCTCAATACCTCCACAATTCCATTAATTTGCATGGAAGAATTTTTTACTTTTTTCACCAGGCATGCATATATTGCATGGTAACACGTACTATAACATGATATTTTACTTGAATTTTACCCGTGCAGGTAGGGCAAGCCGGAGAAGAAAGAAATGGCCGGAGATTGGCCGGAGAAAACCCATTAACTGCCAGAGAAACTTTGACCAGTTACTGGAAAAACCACATCTCCAATGACTTGCCAAAGCCACTGTTTTTCATGGACAAAGAGTCTCCACTAAATGCTCTCGATTTGGCAACTTTCTCTAAACTCGCCGAACAAAAATCTCTGTCAACTCATCTCCATGAGTTTTGCTCCAAAGCGAACCTCATTTGCGGCTCAGAATCATCAACCAAACTGCTGGATCAATACATCGAGGAACGAAAGGAGACTAAAAACGATCGTTTGAAGCCCGGAAAATATTTCAGAGAAAGTATGCTGAAACCTGGGACTTTGATGCCCATGTTCGATATCAGAGATAAAATGCCGGAAAGGTCTTTCTTACCTCGGATCATTTCTTCCGAATTGCCCCTCGCATCTCCCCTTTTTGGTCAGTTCAAACGATTGTTTCAGGTGGATCCTAAAGATAAGCCCGTTTCCGACAAAAAATCGGGTTATCACAGCGGTTATGACGAGAAGAAGGTGAATGTGCAACAGGCGGGTTATCACGGCGCCTATGGAGGCTTGAGTTATGAGGGGAGTTACGAAGAAAAGCCGAGTTACCGCGGCGGTTATGACGAGAAGAAGGGCTATCACGGCGGCTATGGAGACTCGGGTTATCAGGGGAGTTACGAGGAAAAGCCGAGTTATCAAGGAGGTTATGACGAGAAGTTAGGTTATAATGGAGGTTATGACGAGAAGAAGGGCTATCGCGGTGGCTATGGAGATTCGAGTTATCGGGGGAGTTACGAAGAAAAGCCAAGTTACAATGGCGGTTATGACGAGAAGAAGAGTTATCAAGGAGGTTACGACGGGAAGTTAGGCTATAATGGAGGTAATGATCAGATGGGTTACGAGGGAGGTTATATTGGGTCTAAGGTAGCATTGCACGAATGTGCTACAGCCCCAAACGTAGGTGAAATGAAACGGTGTGTTCGATCCGGAGAGGACATGATTGATTTCGCAACATCAATCCTAGGTCGGAATATTGAGGTGAGAGCCACGGAAAATACTCGGGGCGTTAACAGCGATGTTCTGATCGGATCGGTGAAAGGTATTAACGGCGGCAAAACAACCAAAATGGTTCTTTGTCATCAAACCCTACATCCTTACTTGGTGTACTATTGTCACGCGGTTCCAAAAGTTAGGGTTTATGAAGCTGAAATACTAGACCCGACTACCAAGGTGAAGATTAACCGTGGAGTGGCTATATGCCATATAGACACTTCCTCTTGGGGCTCCGGCCAAGAAGCCTTTGTAGCATTGGGTTCGGGTCCTGGAAAGATTGAGGTGTGCCATTGGATTTTTGAGAACGATATGTCTTGGACTACTACTGATTAAGCAACTGGTCAAAGGGTTGGATTTTCAAACATTTCCGTCAATCAGAGAACGATATGTCCTAGGCTACTACTGATTAAGCAGTCGTTCAAGGGTTGGATTATGAAGCATTTCTGCCCGTTGGTTGAAAGAAAATATAAGAATAAGTAGGTAGTTGGATGAATTTGGGTGTCATTTCCCTCTTTGCATTTTGTTTTTGTACCACCTTCCTTTTCGTGTAATTCCCTCTTCTTTCTAGTACTTCCTAATGTGTATGGCCTCTCTCCCTTTCCTTCATCTTGATTGAAGCTAATGAATTGCCATCTACACCAAATAAGTACATGTGCTTGTTTTATAAGTCACTAGTAGTTTTTATGAATATTTGGCCATTAAAAGAAGCGATACTCAAATTTGAGGGCTATCAGTTTCACTAATTATAATTGACGTTAAATGTCTTTCACCGTTCATGATTGGTTTTTACTAAAACAAACTCTATGAACATCTTCTTCTGTGTATATAAAAAAAATTAGGAGTTAGAAACCAAACATGATAAAATTAGTGGTACCATATTCATATGAGTGTGCATCAGGTTCGGTTTACGGTTTAGTCGGTTTATTTATTGATTTAGTTTTACTCATTTATGATCACAAAATATACGTGCTTGATACCATAAAAATGAATATAAAATATTTTTAATGAGATGAAAGGGGTAGGGGTTGAAAAAAAATAAAGAAAAATTACTTTTACCATTTCATCATTGGAATTTGGAAGACAAGGCTGTAATAAGGGAGAGACGACGAGAGTTAAGCTCTTAGAAGTATTCTCTCGTTCCATTTCAAATTTCACCTTTTAACTTTTTACGGTCAACTTGAAAAATATTTGATACTTAATATCCTTCATTGAGAATAGTTAGAACTTGAGAAAAATTGACATTTTAAAAATATATATTCTATAACGAATCAAACAATATATCACACAATAGTGTTCATACTTATATACCAATTCAATTTTAAAGTCAAAGTTAAAATTTTTAATTAAATGAATAGTTAAATTCAGGTTAAAATGAGACCTATGGAGTATCAAATAGGACAAGAATTACGCTGTCACATATATAAATATAAACACTTTGTTTTTTTTAAATATAGACACATGGAATCTTTACAATTTTAAAAAGCATTCCTATATGAGGTACTGAAGAAAACCCAGCATTTGTCAATTATTCGACGACAAAAATGCTCAGCATTAACCTAAAAGAATCTATGCAATTATTGATAAATGTGATTTAATTACTCCCTCTACTCCATTTTAATTTGGACAGATTGACTTTTAACAGTTGATTAAAAAAAATTGATCCTTAATATCTTTTACTATTATACACAAATAAAAATTGTGAAAAATTGATATTTTAAAAATATATATTATGACGAATCTAACAATGTACCACTCAATAATATTTATACTTACATACTAATTTAATTTTATGGTCAAAGTTAAAAAAATTGACTAAATAAATAATTAAATTGTAGTTTGAAATGAGACAGAGGGATTACCATTGTTCTCGGATAGATCACGGGATGATACAAAGTTATTTTTGTCAATTTGAGGTCTGAAATTAAAAATATCAAGTTAGTTTGCATGAAAAATTTAAAGTTAAATTTTAAATCAATCAATTAAGCTTAGAGTTTCGAATTTAATATTCTAAATCGGAAGTACTAATTTGCAAACTTTTTAGAATTGAATATATAATAGCGCATGCTACTTCAATTGTCTCACTGTATTGTTCATTAATCTATAATGCGAAATGCAAGAAAAAAGTAAAATGTATGAAGGAAAAATACTCTCTTAAACTCATTTCAACATGCAATTTAACTATTTATTTAATCAAACTTCCTAACTATTCTGACCCTAAAATGACTAAATTTCCTAACTAACCATAAAATTGAATTGATATATAAGTATAAATATTATTATATTTTCAAAAAATTTAATTGTCCTTAATGAAAGATATTAGGGACCAAAATTTTTTTTTTCAATTCAAGTGTAAAGTCAAAGTGTGAAACTTGAAATGGGATGGATGGAATAGGAGAGATGAAAAGAAGTAATTTTTATTAATAATTTAAATAAATGAATGAGAATAAACTGGGTTTTTCAAAAATAATAATCTAGTAGTAGTAAATTATGATTTTATAATAGGATAATCTAAAATAGAAGAATCCGTCTCTTGAAAGATGGTCTTTCCATAACTTATGGAAAAATAAATGTTTAAAGTGTAAATTAGAAGAAATTAAGATAAAATTTTTGGGTTGCATGAACCGGGTTATAAATTTATAACTACCACACGTTGCATAATAAAACTTTAATATTGCAACAAAGACCTTTTGCCTTTTATTATTCTAATTAAACCCCGTCTTTCCATAACTCTATGGAAAGAACGTCTTTCCCAATACTTTGCCTCAATAGAAAGTGAGAACTATGCAATGGTATTTTAAATAAATTTTGAAAGTGTAACATAGTTGTTACATTTTAAAAGCATAGTTGTAAAATTTAGGCTGGACTTCGGTCAATTTTTGGAGTTTAAGAAGTTGGGCTGATTTGTATTAGACCTTATCTGGGAAAGAACCGACTCAACTTGTTCTCGAAAGATAATACGTTAGTGCACATGAAAACATTTTTTTGGGTATTTGAATGACATTTTTATTCGTTGTGTAACACTCATACAAACGCTACAATAACTTATAAAATGTTGATTAAATCTTTGAAAATTGTTACTTAAATCTTAAAAAGTGTTAATTAAATTTTGAAAAGTGTTACGTTAGATATAATGCAACATCACCTAAGGTAATATTTGTAAAAGTGTTGCAATAAGTTCAATTTAATATTATTAGCACCTACTGCAACACTTTTACTTATATTTATTGATAGTATCAGATGAGGTTCTGTTTGTCTTTGATTTGGTCTGCTGTTGAATAAGTCTCACTACCAGAAATCCTATATTTCTGAGAAGATAAGATTTGTTTTGAGGTTGATGTGTATTCCCGTCTCTTTTGCTCTCAAGTTGTTTTGTATTTTGGCTACAAAAGTCTTTTGTTTGCTTAAGAGAATAAATAAATTCTTTCCTGCAATTCCCGTGTGTTCATTTTATCAATTTGTATCAGATCTTAAAAGAGCCCTGAGAGTGTGAAAGGCAAACACAAGTGTTGTGAGGGAACTCATGATCATCAGAATATCTCCTTCTGACAAGTTTGTGCAGCCGTGCATTCCAAGATTTGATGGTCATTATGATTTTTGGTCGATGACGATGGAGAACTTCTTGAGGAGCAAGAAGTTGTGGAACCTAGTGGAGAGAGGGATTTCGACACCTGCTAGTGGGTCTGTTACGGCAAGTGAGGCACAACGAAAGAATGTGGAAGAGGCCAAACTTTAGGACTTGATAAATTTTTCGTTCCAGGCCATTGACAAAAAATTTGGAAACAATTCTCAACAAGGGGACGTCGAAGGCGATCTGGTATTCGATGCGACAAAATATTAGGGGTCCACAAAGGTGAAGAGGGCCCAACTTCAAGCACTGAGAAGGGAGTTTGAATTGTTGTCCATGAGAGAAGGAGAAAAGATAGACAATTTCTTGGGGAGAACTTTGGTTGTGGTGAACAAGATGAAGGAAAATGGAGAAACAATGGAGCAGTGTACTGTGGTTAGTATGATTCTTAGATCTCCGACATCAGAATTTAGTTACGTTGTTTGTTTGGTAGAGGAGTCAAATGATTTAAGTACCTTGAGTATTGATGAACTGCATGTGAGTCTTCTTGTTCATGAACAAAGGATGCAGGGACACCAGGAAGAGGAACAAGTGTTGAATATAACTCATTTTGATCGGTCAAACTGAGGAAGGGGAGGAAGAGGTCAATCCAGAGGAGGCCAGGGTCGAGGAAGAGGAAGAATGCCTGAGACAAGTTAACTGTTGAGTGTCACAGGCTGGGACACTTTCAGTATGAGTGTCCTGAATGGGAAAAGAAGGCAAACTATACTGAAGTGGAGGAAGAAGAGGATATTTCGCTCATGTCCCATGTAGATCTGAGTCAAACCAAACATGAATGGGTTTGGTTTTTAAATTCTGGATGCAACAATCACATGACGGGGAATAAGGAATGGTTCTCAGAAGTGGAAGAAGGATTTCTTCGCAGCGTGAAGCTTGGAAATGGCATGAAATTGGCAGCTGTAGCTAAAGGGAACATAAGACTTTGAGCGAATGATATCACTCAGGTAATTTCAGATGTTTATCTTGTACTTGAACTTAACAACAACTTACTTATTGTTGGACAACTTCAAGATAAAGGCCTATCGATTTTGATTCAGGATAGAACCTGCAAGGTTTTTCATCCAGTGAGAGGGTAAATTATATATTCTAGCATGAGTGGAAAGAGAATGATCTATTTCTTGGCTACTATGGCACTAAAGGAGTCCCTGTGTTTGAAAGCTGAGGAAGTATCGGAGAGATAAGCTTATTTGTGGCATTGTTGCTTTGGGCATCTTAATCCTGAGGGGAAACAACATAGGGCATCTTTTCCGAAGAAGAGTTTATGGAGGGATTCAAGTTAACTCCAACTAATTCATGTATACATATGTAGTCCGATCAAACCTGCTTCAACCAGTGGTAAAAGGTACATGTTGAGCTTCATTGGTGATTTTACTCATAAAACATGGGTTTATTTTTTTACACGGGAGATCGGAAGCATTTGTAGCCTTTAAGAATTTTAAGATATGTGTTAAAAAGGAAATTAGTGGTTCTTTTGCTTGTTTAAGAACATATAGAGGGGGTGTGTTCAACTAAAACTAGTTTTAGGAATTTTGTAAGATTGAAGGTGTAAGCAGGCAACTAACAACAACATATACTCAAAAAAATGGAGTTGCCGAGAGAAATAATAGGACAATCATGAATGCAGTAAGGGCTGTGATGAAGGAGAGAGGATTTTCGAAAGTGTTTCGGCCAGAAGCAGTCAAGTGGTGCAAGCATGTGCAAAATAGATGTCCAACTGCAACTTTGGAAAATAAGACTCCAGAGGAGGCATGGAGTAGAAGGAAGCTGGTGGTGGACTACTTTTGAGTCTTTGGGTGTGTAGCTCATGTTCACGCACCGGAACAAAAAAGAAGCAAGCTGGATAACAAGAGTAAAATGTGTGTACTCTTGGGCGCTAGTGATGAGTCTAAGGCTTACAAATTGTTTGATCCAGTCAAAAATGAGATTGTTGTGAGCAGAGATGTTGTTTTTTAAGAAGAAAAAAGGTATGAATTGGGGTGAAATTGAATAATAAAGCAAAGGTGACGTATTGGTGTGGGAGAAGGATGAAGATTGTAGTGAAGAACAAAAAAATGAAGAAGGGAATACTGATCAAAGTTCCTTTGGCAGCAGCTCAAATGCAACTAATACTTCTCCAAATGATGTTCCAGATGAAGGGATGGCTGCCAGGATTACAAGAAGGCCAGCTTGGATGGAGGATTATGAAACGGGGGTTGGATTAGTTGAAGAGGTTGAAGATTTAGTTATGATGGCTGAAGGTGAATCTGATCCTGTCTCTTTTGAAAAAGTGATCAAGAACAAAAAGTTGAAAGAAGCAATGGATGCTGAGATACATGCCAAAGAGAGGAACAATACATGGGAACTTACTGATTTGAGAAAGGGGTGACGCCTATCGGTGTTAAATGGTTATTTAAAACCAAACTTAATGAAAGTGGAGAAGTGGGGAGATTGAAGGTGCGGTTAGTGGCGAAAGGATATGCACAGAAACATGGAGTAGATTATACGGAAGTGTTTGTACCAGTGGCAAGACTTGATACTGTGCGAGTAATACTTGCATTGGCGGCTCAATCTAGTTAGAAAGTATTTCAACTTGATGTGAAGAGTTCCTTTATTCATGGAGAACTTAAAGAGATGGTATTTGTTAATCAACCAGGGGTATTTGTTAAGGCGGGAGAGGAAGACAAAGTTTACAGACTGAAAAAGGCATTATATGGCCTTAAACAGCCCCCTCGAGCATTGTACATGAAGATTGAGGCTTACTTCGGGCGTGGAGGCTTTGAAAAGAGTTCCAGAGAGCCTCAGCGAGCTCACATTGTTCATAAAATCAAATGGAGGTAACATGTTAATAGTTAGTAATAGAATATTAGATGAATTAGAATCAGGTTAAGAAAGGAAACCCCTTTCTGATTGGTTTTGTACATATCATTTTCCATATCTAATTTTACTTTGTATACCCTTTGTACTTACTATATGTATGAATACACACAGCCACAATGATTTGTGGGTTTTACATTCTATCATGGTATCGGAGCTAGGTTTCTCTAAAATTCCTGGCTTTTATCTCTCTTTCTCTGAAATTACATAACTAAAACTCTGTTCACTTTCCGATCGGTCGCTGCCCAACGCCACCACTATCTTTTGTCGTCGCTGCCGCTATCTTCTTCCACCGCCGCCGCTGTCTTTCTCTGTATATTTCTTCTTCCTTTGCTCTTCAACTTCCGATCGATGTTCTGCTGCTCAGCTCCTCTATCACAGTTCATCTTCTGTCTTCTTCGAACCAGCCGATCTTTGCCGACGCTAAAGTTTGCTTCCGACCACCGCAATAGCTCTTACGACCTCCATGAATACATCATTCACTGTTCGAGATCATTTTTTTACCTTCCCCTCGATGTCCTTCGGGCGCGTGACGTACACGCACCGTCGGTCAACCGCGTGTGCATCTCCGCGTCTGTTTCCACAAGCGCGTGAGACACACGCGCCTCATCATCAATAGTTTCTCACGATTATGCAATTTATCATGAGTTGATCCTTTTATTGCGAGTTGATCCTTTTATCCCGAGTTTTTTGTCCGAGTCAGCGCAGCACCCCAGTCAGCGCAGCACCCCAGTCAGTGACTCGTTAGCATCCAGTCATCTTTGTTTTTTAAAAAATAGATCTCTTTAATTTTGTCTTATGGCTCTTCTTGATCAACCACGATGCCAATGGTGTTTTGTTTCGGGTCATGTTGCTTCTTTTTTCTCTAAATTATACGGTGAATGGTACCCGTTGCAGTGTCAGTGGTGTAAAAAGTTTGTTCATGTTGCCTCTATTTGCTCTCTCTTGGTTTCTCGAACCTCATCTTCTGCTTCTCCACCACATGATCCTCCGCATGCTCACTGGATAGCTGATTCTGGCGCAATTAACCATATGACTTCTTCTCAGTCTGCTCTTGAGCGTGTGAATCCATACTCTGGTAACAAACGTGTTATTTTTGGCAATGGTTCTGCACTTCCCATTACGCATATTGGTCATTCTCGGGTCTCCGATTCCCTATCACAATCTGATGTGTTGGTTCTTCCACATATTATTATAAAATTGATGTCTATTAGCAAGTTGACTTGGGATATGAATGTCGTTATTTGCTTTGATGATTCTTCTTTCACTATTTTGAACAAGTTTACCAGAGATGTTATTGGTAAAGGCCACCGTGATGGTGCCTTATATGTTTTGGATTATGGTGCTGCTGCTTTATCTGTTTTTGTTACATTGAGTGCTTCTAAAGCATCTTTTGAACTTTGGCACAATAGATTGGGTCATGTGCCTTAAAACATCATTTCATCTTTGAGTAAATCTGGATGTTTGTCAGTTACTAGTTTGCTGCCTAAGCCTCATTTATGTCCTGCTTGTAAGATGGCTAAAGGCAAGCGTCTTTCTTTTCGTGATAATTTAAAATGTGCATCACACATACTTGATTTAGTTCATTGTGATCTTTGGGGACCATCACCTATTGTCTCTCGAGTTGTGCCAAAGACTGAGCCTCATAGTCATCGTTCTGCAGTCAAGGATCTTGAATGAGTTACTTCTATGGACTCAGAGATGACTGCTCTTCGCACTCAACAGATGTGGGAGTTGGCCCCGCACCCTCCAAATGTAAATGTTGTTGGCTCCAAATGGGTGTTTCGTTTAAAATACAAGTCTGATGGCTCACTTGATCGATATAAGGCCAGGTTAGTTGCTCAAGGTTTTACACAATTACCTGGTTTTGATTATGATCATATATTTAGTCCGGTGGTGAAAGCATCTACTGTTCGTACTGCTTTATCTATTGTCGTCACTCGTAATTGGCCTTTACGACAACTTGATGTAAAGAGTGCATTTTTAAATGGTGTTCTTGATTTTACGGTTTATATGGAGCAGCCTATTGTTTACAAAGACCTGATGCGTCCTGATTATGTATGTTTCTCGTGCAAGGCCATTTATGGGTTGAAACAAGCTCCTCGTGCTTGGTTTCAACGTTTTAGTTCCTTTTTGGTTGGCCTGACTTTTGTGTGCAGTTATGCAGATACCTCCTTATTTGTGTTTTCACAAAGTGCCTCTTTACTTTATTTGCTAGTTTATGTTGATGACATTATTCTCACTGGGAATGATGGCCATCTCATAAGAAAATTTATTGATCGGGTTAATTAGAAATTCAAGATTATCGATCTTGGCACCTTACATTATTTATTGGGATTGGAGATTGTTCGTAGTTCCGATGATTTATTTCTTGGACATGCCAGATATGCCAAAAACATTATTGTGCACGGGGATGCAAAATTTGGCACCGGTAGCTATTCTATTTGTAGTTTTTTCGCAGCTTTCTAGCTCATCTCGCAAGCCATTCGAAAATCTCACACTTTATCGCTCTTTGGTTGGTGCACTACAGTATTTATCCATTAAGCTTCCTGACATTTCTTATGCTATAAACACGGCCAGTCAGTATATGCAAGCTCCAACTGATGACCATTATCAGACTGTTACTCGAATTCTTCGCTATGTTCGTGGAACTATGCACTGTGGTCTTCAATTTCTCAAGAATTTGTCCGTTTTTCCAGTCTTGGGTTATTTTGATACTGATTGGACTCGTTGTATTGAGACTCGCAGGTCTACTTATGGTTATGCCATTTTCTTGGTGGTAACCTGGTTTCATGAAGTGCTAAGAAGCAACCTAAAGTCTCTCGTTCAAGTTCAGAATCAGAATACCGGACTATGGCTAATACTGCTGCGGAACTAGCTCGGTTGATTAATTTGCTTCGAGATTTGCGTGTTTCTTCACGTGTGCCACTTATTTTGTTGTGTGGTAATAGTAGTGCTCTTTTTCTTGCTCAGAATCCGGTTTCGCATAAGAGAGCCAAACACATTGATATTGATTATCATTTTGTGCGTGAGATTGTGTCTTCTGACAAACTCAAGGTTGCTCATGTTCCTATGTACCAACAACTTGCTGACATCTTTACAAATGCTTTACCTCGTCCTCAGTTTGAGTTCTTCAGGCCCAAGGTTTGCGTTGCGATAAGTCCCACACTTTTCTTGAGGGGGGGGGGGGAGGGAATAGAATATTAGATTAATTAAAATCAGGTTAAGAAAGGAATATCCTCTCTGATTGATTTTGTACATATCCTTTTCCATATCTGATTCTATCTTGTATACCCCTTGTACTCATTATATATATGAATACACACAGACACAATGATTTTTAGGTTTTACATTCTATCAGTTAGTCTCTATGTTGATGATTTAATTTTTACTGGAAATAGTAAGAGCATGTGTGATGAGTACAAGAGTTCGTTGTTCCAGTAACGAAACTTACGAAAGATGAGGCTGGTCCTGCAGTTGATGCCACAATGTTCAAGCAAGTAGTTGGAAGTCTTATGTACTTAACTGTTACCCGACCAGATTTGATGTATGGAGTAAGTCTGATCAGCAGGTATATGGCAAATCCAAAGTTGTCTCATTGGTGTGCAGCAAAAAGAATATTAAGGTCCTTGAAGGGAACAACTGAATTTGGTGTGTTCTACAAGAAGGGATATGGTTACAGAGGTCCTACGGTTTATACCAACAGTAGCTGTGCTGAAGATATGCTTGATCGAAAAGCACTTTCGGTTTTGTGTTTACGTTGGGATCAGGAGATGTTTCGTGGTCTTCGAAAAAGCAACCGGTGGTTACTCTATCCACCACTGAAGCTGAATATATTGCAGCAGCTCTTTGTGCTTATCAATGCATTTGGTTTAGATGCATTTTGTTGGAGCTTGGAGCTAAAGATATTGGAGGTACTGCGATTTATTGTGACAGTAGCTCTAGCATTCAGCTTTCAAAAAATCATGTCTTTCATGGGAAGAGTAAACACATTGATGTAAGGTTTCACTTCCTTGGAGACTTGGTGAATGATGGAGTTGTGGAGTTGAGTTTTTGTAGTTCTGAGAATCAAGTTGCAGACATGATGACAAAACCTTTGAAGCTTGGATAGTTCGAGAAGTTTCGTCGCATGCTTGGAATGGTTAAAGGTGCTCAGATAAGCTAAATGTAAAGTCACATGTGATGAATTTAATTATGGAATAATGGTGAAGACACATGTGGTAAAGTGTTTAATTGATTGTCAATTTGTGAACTTATGGTAAAAAGAAAAAAACCTTACCAGTGTTGGAACACTGACCGAAACAGAGAAGGAAACGGT
>JAULKM010103500.1:0-25233 GCA_032355605.1 Rubia tinctorum | reverse complement strand
CTTGGTTAGGACAACATTGGAACATAGGTTTTATAGTTAACGCCTAAAACGGTAAAACCAGTTTTTCAATGTGCTCTGCAATCGACATGCTCCAGGAGCCAATCGAGAAGATCATTCAGGATCAAACTCCGAGTCCCTGTTGCATCATCTGCGACAAGCATTATCCCTGGGCGGCAGAAGCAGCTAAAAAATGCGGGATTCCGTGGATTTCCTTCGACGGAATGAGCTGTTTTACTCAGCTTTGCACTCATATTCTCCGCTCCACGGGAGTTCACGAGAGCACTCCTGAAGGAGAGCCTTTCCTTGTACCTGGATTGGGGGATGGCAATCACGAGATCGAGTTTACCAGATCCCAGCTTCCGCGATCCCTGAATCCGAATCACCTGAAGGGCATGCAAGAGAGGGTTCGTAGAGATCAGAGGGTTATAACAGGCGAAACGGAAGCTTACGGGGCGGTGGTGAACAGTTTCCAGGAGCTGGAAGGAGGATACGCTGATGAATTCATGAAACTGAAGGCAGGCAAAGTTTGGTGCATCGGGCCTTTATCCTTATGCAACAAAAACACACTAGATAAAGCTCAAAGAGGAACCAACTCCATTTCACTTGACCAGGAACAGGGGATCACAAAATGGCTGGATTCGCGGCGCCCCGGAACCGTCGTGTACGCCTGTCTCGGCAGCCTGAGCCGGCTGACGTTGTCGGAGTTCATCGAGCTGGCTTCCGGCCTGGAATCATCGGACCATCCATTCATTCTGGCGGCGAAGGGCGAGAAATCAGAGGAGATCGAGAAATGGATAGCGAAAACAGGGTACGAGGAAAGAACAAAAGACAGAGGGCTCCTGATCCGTGGCTGGGCCCCTCAGGTGCTGATCTTATCGCATTCCGCCATCGGAGCGTTCCTGACGCACTGCGGGTGGAACTCGACGCTGGAGGGGATCTGCGCCGCCGTACCCCTGATCACGCGGCCTATCTTCGCGGAGCAGTTTTTCAACGAGAAGCTGGCGGTGCAGGTGTTGAGGGTCGGAGTGAGCGTCGGGGCGAAATTTGGGCGGCAATTGGGCGAGGAAGAGAAGCCGGGAACCGGCGTTTGCCGAAGTGATTACCGGAAGGCAATAAACAGGGTGATGCATGGCGTTGATGTGGAGGCGGTGGAAAGGCGGAGGAGAGTTAAAGAGCTTGGGGAAATGGCTCAGAAGGCGGTGGCGGAAGGCGGTTCTTCTTGCCGGAATATCTCTCTGCTGGCTCTGGAGATTATGGAGTTGGCTAGTACGAGGGCAAAAGAGGGAAATTATCCCAGTATAGGCGGCAAGCAAAACCAGTTTACATGCTTGTTGTAATGTGAAAACCAGGCTTACGTAGCTGCTGCCTTGGGAATTCGACCCTTATTTCATCAGATTATGTGCTTTTTTGGAATTTTGATTTATTATCGTCTACCTTTCTATTATTCCGTAGAATCGGAATTTGGGAAATTTAAAATTCGTTTATTCTACTCCTTGCCCAACCTTATTTGCACTCTTATTTTTTATACTATTCTCTATCAAAATTTAACCGCATATTAGAATAAATATATAAACAATAATATTATCGTATATGATATTGTTTTATTCATCGTAACAAATAATTTCTAAATATCAGTTTTTTATTTGCCGTTGTTACGTTGTTGAATATATTAATGGTTAAACATGTTTCTTGAACATTGTATCAGTGATTGTTGTGATTGGGACACAGAGGGAGTTTACACAGTAAAAACAAAAACGTACATGTAACAGATAACATACTCCCTCCGGTCCTCTAATTATGATCCTCTTTTCTCACAATTTTTCAAGGCATATTTGACCACCGATAACTTTGGTTGCTTACAATAATAGATTATAAAATTTTACTTTTTAGAAACTACATGTTATGGAGAATTCAAAGATATCTCACATGATATCTATTATTGTATATAACAAAAATTATCAACGATCAAATATGTCATGAAAAAAGTTATGCTCAAGGACCGGAGGGAGTATTCTGTTTCGCTGATACGGTAATGTTTGCAGAATACACGATTCGTAAAGGGTTACTCACATTTATTACCTTGACTTTAGGATGAAAGTACCAATATAACCCTGCAATCTCAGAAAGTGCCAATATAACCCCGAGTTTTTAATGTATGTGTCAATATAACCCAGACTTTTGGCAAAATTGTGCCGATATACCCAAAGTCTATATTTCCAGCGTTGACCGTGTAAATTCTGGCGAAAAGAAAACACGAAATAGCTAAAATACCCTTGAGCTAAAATATGATATTTTTTGGCCGAAATGCCCCTGAGTGCCAATGCTGATCTAACCTCATCATTCATTAATAAGTGTCAATATGACCCTATCATTAACTAATAAGTGCTGATCTAACCCTATAATCTATTAATAAGTGTTGGTTTGACCCTATAATTAATTAAAAAGTGCAATTTCACGTTAGACAATCTAAGCCTCTGCTTCTTGCAAAAAAAATCCATGGTTCCTCTTACGCCTAATATTGCTCGGTTGGTAGGTTCTCTTGAGCAATAATACCATTGGCTCAGAATCATCAGAATCATTCCCTTACCACAAAGAGCAACGGAAAATCAGAAAGACAAACTCGTATTTGCAAAACAAAACCAACAAGCAGCATAAACCATCGTCTCCAACCAACAATCAACATTATCCATCTCTCAAGTAGCGTTAGGAATGTGTGAAACAAAAACACAGACCGCCACTAACATAACCTTACAAAATCTCACACTGTTGCCATTTTCATCGCCACGAACACGGCACGAAATCAAGAATCCAATATACTAAAAGGGCCATCAACTTTTTAAAAAAGAAGGCTTGACATCATATTCACTGATATAATTGACTACGAAATTCTTTCTTGAATTACCAAACACCAATTACAATTTCGAATTAATTTTAAAAAACCGATCCAGCTCTATAGAAATGAAAAAAAAGGATTTTTACCATCGGGGAAGAAGAACGGAAGGGACGGAAGGCCACAGGGATACAAGAATCCTTCGTTTAACAGCTTATTCACCACTTCGACGTCGTTTTGAGACCAGTGCGGAGTGACCGGCGCGTGAGCATACAGAGAGGGGAAAAGCTTGGTGCGATGTCTAGGCAACGCGCTGCAGCAATCGGGTGGCCGGAGATCAAACCGGTTAGATTTCGAAGGACGGGGGTGGACGGCGATTGGTTCGGAAAACGGGAAACCCCTGCGCTCTGGGTTCAACTGAGACAATAGAGTTGATTTATGACGCAAAACCCTGCGGCAGGCACTTGCAGACGGGGAAAGGAATCTGCCGACGCCGGTGACGAAGGACGTCCGATCCGACTGGAAGGGTAGACGTCGAAGAGCCGACGCCTCGGTTTGCGTGCTCTCGACTGAAGAAACCGGGAGACGAATTGGGGCGGGAACAAAAGCTGGGCCAGAAGAGAAGAGTATGGGAAAAGGAGAAAAAATAACTGGGGCAAGGACGTAATTGCAACCTGGTTTTCTATTTTTTTACACTAAGGGCAAAATGGTACTTTCACATTATTCGGCTGAAAAATGGTTGACTACAAAGTCAACATGGCCAAGGATTATTTTGGCATTTTCTAAGATTGTAGGGTTATATTAACACTACCTAATTTCAGGGTTATATTAGCACTTTACTCGTTCGTAAACCTACATGCAGTACATTTTTTTTCTGTTGTATCTAGCTTAAATTTGAGAGAAACGGTTTGGTAGGGGAAATAATTAGGAATTTGATATTGCAGGGTTTAATGCATACTAGTATGTTCTGAGATCGGAATAAGTATTTCGAGGTCAATTTAATATCCTGAATTTGTTATTTTTATGTTAACAAAAGAAAGTTTACTTGGACTATAATTTGTTTATATAGTTCTCTTTTTCACTATTCAATGATAATTTGTTTATATACTTTGTCTTACTTTCTCTTTTTTCACCAATGATAATTTGTTAATTTTAATATCTTAAATTATGTATTACAATAAATTATAAAAATTAGATATTCTAAAAATATGTGTTATGATGAATGTATCAAAATCTCACATGATAATTTTTATAACTGTGTATTTATAAATTTTTACAATCCAAATAATATAAACTTTATTGATAAATAGTGAAATAAGACACAAATAAAGGGACAGAGGGAATACACTAAAATCTGTTGAAGTCAATTTAATAACCTGAATTTGTTATTATTTTTTAACAAAAAAAGTTTACGTGGACTATAATTTGTTTATGTTGAACTTATTTTTAGTAAATTGAACTTATTTTTGTTGAATTTAAATTAAATTTGGTGAATCGAACTTATTTTTTTAATTGAACTTAGTTTTACTTAACTGAAATTAAATTTGCTAAACTGAACTAGGGCATCCACAATAGAATGATACTTTACGGAAACACTTTTTAATTGTCACATCATCAACTTTAATAAAAATTTGTGTACCGGGGAGATTTCATTTCATCAACTTTAATCGTCACACCATCAACTTTAGTAAGTATCCATTTTTAGCAAAAGACAAATTTATAAGGAGTTTTCTATAGTGTGAATAAGGTAACTATCCATAGGAAGAGTTATGTATCACGTAGAATAGATATAGAAAATACAAGTTCTAGACATACAATGTATCTAAACGTATCTCAATCAAATTATAATCAAATCTCAATCATACCTAATCTATGATCTCATCTATGCTAACACCCCCCCCCCCTTCAAGTGAAGCGTCGAGTGAGTCGAGACGCAGAGCTTGGACCTGAATAACTCAAACAAAGGACGAGAAAGACCCTTGGTGAAAATGTTTGCAACCTGAATAGATGTCGGCACATGACGAACATGTAACTTCCCAGAGGCAACCAATTTTCGAACAAAGTGATAGTCGATATCAATGTGCTTCACGCATTTGTGAGTCACCGGATTATGAGCAAGGAAAAGAGCGATGTTGTCACACAGCAAAATAGGCAACTCAGAAAGCGGGAAACATAGATCCTGGAGCAAATGAGAAAGCCAAACAACTTCCGCCGCAGTGTTGGCTAATGCACGGTACTCAGACTTTGAACTGGAGCGCGATACAGTAGGCTGCTTCTTGGTACTCCAAGAAATGAGATTTCCGCCAAGAAAATTAGCATAGTCATAAGTCAAGGACCGAGTCTCTAGGCAGCGAACCCAATTAGTATCAGCATATCCTAACACGTCTGTGGAAGCTGGGGAACGGAAGGACAGTCTGAAATGAAGAGTAACACATGCATATCAAAGAATCTGAGTGACTGTCGCAAAGTGATCATCACGAGGATCCTAAAGAAACTGGCTAACAGAGTTCACAACGAAAGCCAAATTTGGTCGAACGATGGTGAGATACCGCAGAGCACTAACCAATGACCGGTAGAGAGTGGGATTGCTAAAAGACTCGCTCGAACTACTGAGAAACTGAGAGGCAGGTACAAAGGGAGTGGAGAACGATGTAGCATCAGACATTCTAGCTCGACGAAGTATGTCCCTAGCGTACTTTGCCTGAACCAAAAAAAAGACCAGAGTCAGTGGAAGAGACCTCAAGTCCAAGAAAGTAGTTGGGGGAGCCAAGATCCTTTATGGAAAAATACTAATGAGTGCGAGAAATGAACTAGTGAATGGCGTTAGGGTCATTACCAGTAAAGATGATATCATCTACATATACCAGAAGATAGAGAAGAACAGTGCCACGAGAAAACGCAAACAGAGATGTATCAGAAGAACTGCAAAAAACCAAGGTGGTGAAGAAATGAACTGAACCACTCAAACCAGGCTCTCGGAGCCTACTTAAGCCCATAGATGGCTTTCTATAGACGACAAAAATAATCGGGCCGAGTAGGGTCCTTGAAGCCTACGGGTTGCGCCATATATACTGGTGCATCAAGAGCACCATTTAGGATGACATTTTTGACATCTAACTAGTGCAGGGGCCATTCTGCATAGTAGTGATGGAAAGAACCGTACGAACGATGGAAACTTTGGTCACAAGACTGAAGGTGTGATCAAAGTCAATACCCGGTAGTTGCGAGAATCCCTGAGTAACAAGTCGTGCTTTATGACGATCAATAGTACCGCCAGGACGATATTTATGATTCACATCAGATGGGCGAGGAACTAAATTCCAAGTATGTTGCTGCCGAAGAACCGTCATTTCATCATCCATCGCAGGGACCCACTGAGGATCTCGAAGTGCACCCCAATAATCTCGAGGCTCAGAATGGGCAAGAATTGAGGTAGTATGTCCAGTAATGACATAATCATCGAGGTGACGAGGACGAAGTAAATCAGTACGAGGTCGAGTGGTCATGGGATGAGTCCGAGAAGGTGGTAGACTAGGAGAGCCATCAGAAGAGGACCCAGAGTGCACTAGAGGAGAAGCAGGAGCCGAGTTGGGAGCCGCAGAAGTGTGAACCACCAGAACAGGTGGACCGGCCGTGCACATGGAACATTGTGCCAAAGAAGGTGGAGAGGGCGATACAGGCTCCATATTAGGAAGAACCAGATCAATAAAAAATGAAACATCCAGGGAAGAGAAAGCAGTAGATCTTGGACTCACAGTGGCATCGGGGTAACAGGTTTCATCAAATATTGCATGCCGAGTGATGTATACTCGACCAAAAGTGGAGTCAAGATAGTGAAACCCCTTGTATTGCGAGCTATAGCCGATAAACAAACAGGGAATATTTCGAGACGACAACTTGTGCCCACCATAAAGGCGAACAAAGGGATATACTCTACAACCAAAAGATGGAAGTTAGAGTATATAGGTGCCAAGTCGAACAAACACTGTAGGGTGAAGCTCCATCAATAACTGGAGTAGGAAGATGGTAAATGTCATAAACAGCCATCACAAAAGCGTCATCCCAGAATGATAGGGGCAGAAGCGAATGAAAAAGCATAGTGAGATCTATTTCAACAACATGACGCCGCCCACTCTGCTCAGGTGTGTAAGGACAAGAAACTTGATGGTGGATTCCCCTAGTTTCAAAATATGTCTGAAGACGAGTGTTCAGATATTCAGTACTACTATCACTCTGAAACACTTTGACTCTAGATGAAAACTGATTTTCCACAAATGCCTCAAATTTCAAATAAACATAAACAAAATCATATTTACACCAAAGACGGTAAAGCCAAATAAATCTTGAAAAATCATCAACAAATAGAGCATAGTAAGCAAAACCATGGCCAGACAAAACAGGAGACGGGTCCAAAACATGCTTAGCTCTTTTAGAGTTCTCAACAAAAGACATTTTATGATCTTTCTCCATAACACATGAGGCGCAGGCATTAGGTTTCAGAAACAAAGAAGAAACATAGAGTTCACCATTTTTAACTAACAAAGAAATGATACTAGAAGACACATGCCCCAAACAGGCATGCCACAACTCAAAAGAAGCCCGAGTTTTACTTTGCTTGGTAAAATAAAATGGTGCCTCTTCACCCCGACCTATCACATATAAACCATTATCATTGTGCCCTCTGCCCATGACTACCCTGGTGATTTTGTGTTGAATCACGAAAGAACGATCATCAAATGTAATCAGTGCACCAAGATCCCCGGTATTAATCGATAATAAATTTTTGGTTGTATCAGGAACAGCCAACACATCAGATAGACGCAAAGAACTCGAAAGCTGGGAATCACCAATAGCAAAAATAGATATAGTATTGTCATTACCAATAGAAACAAAGGAATTACCAGTATATGGAGTGACACTTTCAAGGTTTGAGGCAGACGAGCTCATATTGATGGAAGCTCTGGAGTCGAGGTACCAATCAGAGCCGCCGATTCAAGCTGAAGAGAGGACTGAAACTACTGAACAAGATGAGAAGTCTCGGAAGGACGCTAAACCAGACGATAACAGTGTGCGACATTATGACCCATTTTACGTCACCAATGACATTGAAGACCACGACCATGATCAGAAAATTTGGCATGTCTGCGACCAGCAAATGACCAAATCGGCCGGCGCGTGAGGCAGACACACCGCTGTCACATGCTGCTCCCGCTGGCGCGTGAGTCCACGTGCGGCCACCGGAGGCAAAATCAGGTGCCGCAAATGCGACCTGACCGGCTGTAGACCCCACCCTCCCAGAAATTGAGTGTCCCTACAAATTGTTCAAAAAGACCTCGCGATCTTTTGCACGAGTACCAATGTCGGCATACAAGGGAGTTGGCGACACGGTGATTAAGGGAGCAGAAAAATATTTGTAATCAGATCCGAGAGAAGTCAAAAACCATAAAAGTTGATCATCATTCGAATCAGGTGAACCCAGAACGGAGAGTTGATAAAAAATACTCTTAAACTCAAGATGCAATTCTTGAACAAATGTCATATTTTCGTATAGCAAAGGCGTTGGAACGAAGGCGCAAAATTGTTGACTTACTCTGATTCTGATAGACAGCAGAGATAATCTATCACATTTGCTGAGAGGTGGCATGATCCTCGAGCTCAGCGACGAAAACAACAAACCCTTTGGTCCTCCGCAATCCAAGCTTCTGGATCTTCCAAAGATTGCTTATAATCAGCCTTTGGGTCTGATTTCGTTCCTCTAGGAGAACCACTAGTGACTGAGGTATATGACTGTGTCGAACTTGTTTCCGACGGTGGGCTGGGAAGCACCAGGCATGGCTTTGTTCCATCTAGAAAACCATACAAGCCTTGCGGCTTAAGAATATGGGCTGATTGTCGTTTCCATAGGAGGTAGTTGGTTGGGGTTAGTTTGATGGTGAACATATGGAGGAGAGTATTGCATGGGAGTTTGGTGTTTTCTGCCATGGTGAGAAGCAGAGAACGCAAGAAGGGAGGAGGAGTTGTTGCTTGATGAAGAAGAAAAAAGGAGATGCGGCTGTTGAGGGAGAAAACGCAGACACGACTGCTTGAAAGAAAGGATCGAAAACCCTATTTTGATACCATGTGAATAAGGTAATCTCCATAAAATGAGTTATGTATTACGTAGAATAGATAAAGAGAATACAAGCTCTAAACATACAATGTATCTAAACGTATTTCAATCAAATCATAATCAAATCTCAATCATAACTAATCTATGATTTCATCTATCCTAACATATAGGTATCGCATTCCACTAATTAGCTGCCATAAGAGATAATTCATATCAAGTGTCATTCATATGTTGGTTAGTAGTCAAATTATATACTCCCGCTATCCCAACTCAAATTGCAATGAATTTTTTCTCGGTCAAACTTATCAAAATTTGATCATATATTTGAATAGGTATATAAGCAATAATATTATTGCATGAGATACAATTATATTCATCGTGTAACATGAAGTTTTTGAATATCAACTTTTTATGTGCCGTCAGGCAAACATATTTATTGTAGATCATGAAAAAAAATCTGTGCAATTTGAGTTGGAACGGAAAGAACCCTCTTTATGATCCCATTATAATGGTCCCTACTTTTGGGCACTATTATTTTTAAAATCCCTTTATATGGCAGCTGACATTAACATAATATGATTGATTTTCTTTTTTTACTTTTTTTTTGTTTGTTAGGAAACAAACAAACCAAGAGGAAGAAAGCATGAGTTACTTTTAGAGTGTAAAATATGGTTAAAGTTAAGGTATAATAGGAGTTGTGTACTCTTTTATTGGCAAATATTAGAGAGTGTCATTAAAACCTTCCCAAATAAAAAATGAAGTTAATATTAAGGGATCGAAGGAGTAAAAAAGAGTGACTTATTTCTTACTTAAGAATCAGCACTTAATTAAGGAATGTTCAAACAATGATAAATCTTTAATATAGAGTGTTTCAGAAATTAAAGTACACTTACAAAGTTAGCATTGGATACTCTAATTATTTTAATTCAACTACTTTTTTTTGGTAAAAAATTGATACTAAGTAGTGTACTCCCTCCGCCCCAAATGAATTACAATTATCATTTTCAATCCGTCCCATATTAAATTTTATAATTCTACTATTTCCTTTTTCGGTAAGAAAAATTCACCTAAAATACGCTCGTAATTATTGCCATATCAACTAAAATCCACCCGAGTCACCTAAAATTTCTAATTTAGACCAAATCCATGTGATAAAAATGTGCGACATCATATTGCATAAAAGACTGAACCAAAAGTAATTAGGAAGTTTAAATAGAGACGGGTAATATACTTTTTCTACTGTCCCAAAGCCATATCCTCCCCTTAGCTGATTTCGCCAAGTTTCTGGCAAGGCAAGGCCCCGTGGTCTCAATCATCACCAGTCACCACCCCTCTCAATGCCATAAGGTACAAATCAATCTCTGATCATGCCTCTGAAGCCAACCTCAAAATCCACCTGATCCCTCTCAAATTCCCCGGCGAAGAAGCCGGATTGCTGGAAGGTTGAGAGAACATGGACGGACTCCCTTCGCCGGACTTAGCCGCGCGCTTTTTCCGCGCCTGTGCTATGCTGCAAGAACCCATAGAAACTCTCGCCGGAGAGATGGAACCGAAGCTTAGCTGCATCGTTTCCACCAGCGTCCTTTCTTGGACCCAGGCATTATCCCAGAGGCTAAACATTCCGAGGTAATTGTATAAAACCAATTGGTAATAACTGGAGCTGGCAATATTCAACAATATCATTTAGGATTCTTATACTACTCCGTCCAGACTAAATTACACAGAATCCGGTCTTCAAAACAGGTACATCTTTCACACGGTGTCCTGTTTCACTCTCCTGTGTTCTGAGATATTAGCCAAGACCAAGGTGGACGACATGGTAAAATCAGATTCCGAGATGTTCTATCTGCCTGATGTGCCGCATAAGATCGGGTTCACGAAATCCCAGTTGCCGGAGATGTTGAGGAAGAGCTCCGACCACCTGAAATCCATCCTGGATTCAATGAAGGAGGTGGAGAAATCAGCCCGGGGCGCCCTGGTGAACAGCTTCAAGGAGCTGGATTCCTCGTACGAGATTGATGTCCATAAGGAGAACTTCTGGTGCACCGGGCCAGTTTCTTTGAGTAACAGAGATATGGCAGAAAAGATAGCAAGGGGTGATGACAGCAACACCGCCATTGATGAGCATTATTGCCTGAGATGACTGGACTCCATTGGTCCCACCTCCGTAATCTACGCCTGTTTCGGCAGCCTGTGCCATCTGACAGCGACACAGCTGAAGGAAATCGGGTCGGGCCTGGAAAGATCCGGGCGCCCGTTCATATGGATAATCCGGGAGCCGGATTACTCCTCAGAAATCGACAGATGGCTGAAAGACGAAAGATTCGAAGAGAGAGTGGAGGGCATTGTCATCCGGAGGTGGGCCCCGCAGGTCATGATCCTGGCCCACCCCGCCATTGGAAGGTTTCTGACTCACTGCTGCTGGAATTCCACCATGGAAGCGATCTGCGCCGGTGCGCCGGTGTGCCGCTGATCACGTGGCCTATGTTCGCGGAGCAATTCTACAACGAGAAGTTTGTGGTGGATGTGCAGAGGATTGGGGTTGCGGTTGGGGCGAAGGCGGCGGCGGTGCTGGTGGAGGGTGAACAAATCGCGGCGGCGATCGGGCTAGTGATGGAAGGCGGAGAAGAGAGCGAGGGGATGAGGAAAAGGGCGAGGCGGCTGAGCGAGATGGCGAAGAATGCGGTTGAAGAAGGTGGTTCGTCGTACGTTAATCTGAGTTTACTGATTCAGGATGTGATGCTGCTAAGCAGAACTGTAAAACAGTACAAGGCCATCAAATTTGAAGTGTAGTCACTTCAAAGTTCAAACAGTACAAAGCTGAATTTGAAATTTGACAGAAATACAAAATAAATGGCATCGATCATCATGGTTTGTTTTCCTAAATTTTATTTTCAATTATTTTGTTTTAAAATTGAATTGAACTAAATTTAAAAAAAATTAAAAAAAAAAATTTGTTGCATTGACTAACAGTTATATTAACTATACAAAATCTTGTTTCAATAAATTTTATAGTCAAATTATAATTATTTATACATTACGATACGTTTTAAAAGTTTTTCATAAAATATATCAAATTACCTCTTTAGTTATACCAATTATAAAATGACGGTTTTCAACGGTTAGTCGGTCTAAAATAGATTATATGAGAAACATATAGGATTTAGCACTCTTTTTTTAATATTATTTTTATAGGCTTGATGTACTTTTATTTTTTGGCAATAAATTTTCAATTTCACCCAATCATTTGATTTTTTTTTCCTTTGGAAATTCAATTTCATCCACTCATTCAATTAACTTAAATCCAACACATGAATCTTTGATGTCAAACTCATAGAAATGAAGGAAATAATAATATAACTAAATTTTATTGAATTAAAAATTTAATCAAGTAGTTTAAATTAAATTGAATTAAAATACAAATAAATTTTAAAAAAACAGAAACTAATGCCCAGATGCTTCTCCAAAGTCCAAACTTAATAGATGCGCCCAGATTGTACAAACTTGGTTTGTTGAAGTGGATTTAATTTTATCCTCTTACCCTCACTTGGGCTTGTGGGCTTGTGGTCCTCTTACAGACAAATCTACTGTATTATAAAAGTGAGAATCCAAGTTATATTACTCTTTCATCTTCGTTGCCTCCATCCCAAACCACTCTTCCCTTCTCACTTCTTTTGTACGTATCGACTCTTTCCACTCCTTGGCTTCTTTTGTAAGCGTCGACCAAAACTGATGAATTCCACTTTCTTCTCTTCCTTGGCTTACGTATATGTTTATACTTTGTGAATGATGGGTTTCTGTCATCGCACAATTTTACAAGGTAATTTCAAGATTTCCCTAACTAAAATTGGACGTATTTTTCATCATTGTTTGCCCCTTTTCTTTTATTTTTATCGCCTTCTTTTTATTTCCTGGCCGATAGTGGGTCTGAGATGAATTTGATTTGAGCTTTACTCTGCGTTCTTGATGTTGATGTGTTGTTCAACTTTGCTCTGCCGACATTTAAATTGTGAACTCATGGTGTTTGTTAAATTACCTTAATTATTTTCCTAATTGTTTTCTCCTGTTTTCGATCTCATGTTCGAAATTTTGATATTGATAAGCTGTATTGATTTGCGATCTATCTGAATACATTTCGTGATTTATGTAGCTCAGAAAGTGAATGAACTGAATTGGTATATTTTTTTGTTCAAGATATGACTCGGCCAGTGCCTACACATGAATCAGTTGCAAAGGATCTTCATGGAGTTAAATGACACTTTAAGCATATATTCAGTGGAAATTGCTCTTTTATCCCTTATTCATAACGAAATGAGTTGTAGTTAAAAGTTGTTATATTTGTAACGGTATGCAACATTAAAAAAATCCTTCATCAGATGCTTCACTATTTATGCAGTTCAGCTATAAGTTAGTCAAGTCCAGTCCTTTCTTTTTCACCCATTTGTCTACAACAAATAAGATTAATCAACGGACTTGAATATATTATACATAAATTAACAACATTTTAAAGTTTTGTATCTGAGTTCTATGAATGATGATCTCTTGCAGGAGAATACCATATTCAGTTGCTTTGGGGCATAATCACTGAGCCTGTGCAGCGTTGCTGAATCCTTTATCGGTCGAACCTATTGTTTGACTGTCTTTTGCAAAGTTTATTATTGAACTTAATCAAGAGGCCAAGGTATTATTAGAATATGCACTAATGAAACAAAGAATGAAAAAAGAGCATTTTGAAGGGGTACTTTGTTGCCTCGCCATGTCATTCAGACACTTGGACGAATGACAACAAATCGGATGTACTTCATAGTAAGCCGCCCTCTCCAATTCTTTATTAGATGTCATTGTTGGTTTACTATTTCACTCCCGACATTAACGATTTGCTTCATGTAATATTCTTTCTTATGCAACCCTGGTTTCAATGTAGTGCAACGCAGTTACATTTTCATCAGATAGCAAACTACTAGCCTCTTCATCAGAAAATTCTACTGTTAGAATTGTGTGGAAAGTAGAGGAGTAGATCCCAATTGGTTGTGAGTAGATTTCTTCTATCCTAATTGAGAGCATTTAATCAAGGTCCAATTTGAATTTTAAATTGTGATTTTTCCCGGAGCCTAAATTATTTGTCATTCATTCCAGGTTGATGGCCTGCCCAATCCAACCTCAACTACTTGAGACAGATCATTAATGGAACCCCGAATCTTCTTATTCTTTTCTTGAATGGTAACAGTGCCACATCAAAATCACATTCAATAGTCAGCTTCAACACGAAACCATCAAGCTGCACCTTGGCTGTCAAATCCTCTTCCATTGAGTCCGCTTTCCTTCCAAGATGACAATTCACATCATACCATGCTAACACACGTAGGTATCTTGAGCCGAATCCTTATCATGTAAACCTGGTTTCCATTCCCAATATTTCCCTTGTTATCAATCTATTGATTGTTTTTTGCTCTGTTATCCACCTATATGATGCTCCACTACTTCTTTATAATTATTTGCCTTGATCTGATTTTTCTGTTATTACAGTAAATGTTTCCCTTTCATACGTACGTCTGTTGTTTCAGTTTCTGGAGTTGTTAGTTATTTACAAATGCTTAATTTAGATTGCTGCTTAGTCTCGTGAATATTTGGAGCAGTTGAATAAATGGAGACTTTCTGCAAACTCCTATATCTATAATGTTTAGTTTGGCCATATAACATGGGCTTATAGATACATAACTCTGAATGTCGATATCTCGGCGGCAGATGTCTTAGTTGTGTACTGTTTCTTTCTATTTTTTTGGTTGCATAATTGAAATAGGCGTAGGAACATAATTGTTTGTCTTGAACGGAAGGTTTATAGTTTCATTTATTAACATTTATGTTTATAGTCAATGGAGCTCGAAATTATCCTAATTTCTTTAGGGTTGTTGGAAGTGACATTGCAGTTGTGGCAGTGTAGTTCTATCGCCGTCATTTGTCTCCCCACCGTAGTCAGACTTGCCTATTGTCATCATGCTGAGAATAGGCTCAGTTTCAGAGAGAAAATGAGCTAACGTTGGCAACGAATTTGGTCACTCTAGTTTGCTTAGGTAAAAGAATGTGATTTTCTCTTTTCAATTTCTCTAATCATCATCTTCCTGCTTTGCACTGATGAAATTGTAATTATTAATGATCTGATAGAAATACAACTTTGAGGCATTCACACGACAAGTAACTTGGTCTCTCTGATTATATGCGGAAAAAGATAACTACTTCTGAAATTGAGCAAAAGAAAAAGCAGCGTCTTTGAAGAGAGATACAACATATAGAATTTGAAGATGAACAAAAAATTATTCCTGACTGCTAAAAAGCGCAACAAAAAGGAAAGAATGAATCTTGTTTAAAATGAAGTATTTTGTCACTGTAATAAATGTTCCCAACACACTGGAGATTACCTCTTATCTTATGGACTTTGTCCCATATACTGACATCATTGTATACATATGGATTCTCGGTCTCATTGGAAGTCTGGCCTAAAATTCGATCATTATCCATCTCTCCCATCTCATAGCTTCTTCTCTAGGTTATCAAATGTATCTCAAAACCAATCATACTCTTACAATTTTTATTTTGGGGTTCGGAGAGCCCAATTTACATCTCACATCCACTAATAGTGGATGTTTTAATTTTAAAAAAATTGTTTCGTGAGAAGAATGCGTAAAGCAAGTGCTGCTAAAGATGGAGCTAAATGAATGTGGAAGTTTGCAAGGACAATGAATCCTCTATTGAATTTGAGTTAGTAAAATGAAATCATTTGTGATAATTGTGATTGTTTCCCTAAATTGGACAAAATACTAGAATGATATCCTTTGTGATGATTGTGATTTCCCCCCATAGATTTCAAAAAATAAAATCAGAAAATTACCATGGCTATTCAGCAGTGCAAGCAGCTCACGTGTCGCGCGGGCTGTCGAAACCTAGTTCAAATAAATGGGAGGAACACTCACTCTTTTGGTTTTGTATTATTGTGCACACTTGTGTTTGCATTTGGGAAGATTATGTACAATTAACTTAATTACATATATATATATATTTAGTAAAATCTTGGTAAAAACCATATTTCAATAAATTTATGAAAAGACATCATTTAATTATAATAATAGAAAGATAAATGATTTTAGTTGCAATATTAAAAAATTATTATGCAATGTACAATGGTTATAAGTTTATGACCGGATTAATGCAACCCAAAATTTTTATCCGTTTCTTATCCCATACCACTCGATCCTATGAAAATTTTGTGTTGCATTAATCGGGCCATAAACTTATAATTATTGCACGTTGCATAAAAAAATTTTAATATAACAATTAAATTTTTTTACCTTTCCATAATTGTAATTCAACATCGTCTTTCCATAAGCATATGGAAAGACGATCTTTCCCAGACTTTGCCTATCCACATTTTAAATAAATGTAATTGATTTGACAAATATAGACATGTTATTATCTGATATTTACTTGATAATATTTTTAATTTTATTAATTCAACCATAAATCCTTCATTAATGAAATTTTGGGTATAAAATCACCAACTTTATTTTTGAAAAAAAAATAGAGGAAATTATCAGATAATACAAGGATTTTTTTTTTATAGAATACTTCTAGATGTTTTAACGGAGTTTCAAACACATTATTTTATGAATCCGTCTCCTGCGAGACCGTCTCATGATGAGACCAATGGCTATTTAAAAATTGTTAAAGAATAAAAATAGGAGCTGGATAATATTTGGGGTCAAGTATAATAATTTTGATTTCAGGGTAAGTATTCAAAAGACCACAAAAATCTAGAGGCCAAACTGAAATTACACCAAATGAAAACAGATTCATTCATCGGCGATGAACTCAATTGCCATTGTCGTCGCTGCCGGAGCTCTGAGTCGTGGCGATTCCTTCTCGTTTCATGGTTCCCGGTGGTTTCTTAGCCACGGTTTCGAGTATTGCAGTCCAATTTTGCGGGTTTCTTCCTCATCGCATTTCGAGGGTTTCGCCATCATCGTGTTTCGCTGCTTTTGTCCTCATCAGACTTCACGAAATCATCGTTGTGTTCCTTCACTTTAATACTCATCGGATTTCGTCGGGTTTCGGTGGCTTAGTTTTGTCTGGTTTCATCTGGTTTCTACAATCTGATGTCGCTGGAATCTGATGTCGCCAACTCGCCGGAATCTAGTACATCTTGTTCTGAAGAAGATGATACAATATGGGCTAGTTTGGGCTTCCACCGGCCCATCCACCATTTAACCCATTTTCCAACCTTTTAAAAATTAGAATAAATTAAACAATAATAAGTTGAATTAAAATAAGAAATTAAACTATTAAAACATCAAACTAAATTATTTAACCACCAAATAAAAATTTAAAATTAACAAACATGAAATAAAAATACTAAAAATACACATAAAAAATTAAATAGTTAAACATGTAATAATAATAATAATAATTAAGCATAAAATAAAAATACTAAAAAATACACACCATAAATTAAATAGTTAAAGATCAAATAAATTAATAAAATGGGATCAAATTATAATAGAATCAAATTAATGCAATAAAAATATAAATAAATTAAAATGGTATTTTAAGCACATAAAAATTTTAAAACGTCAAAGTAGGCACCAAAATGTGACAACATCAGTATTAAAATTTAAAACACACAATAGAAACATCAAGGCATTGAACAAAATTACACATTAATTTTAAAACATCAAAGTGTACTAAAATGCGACACTAACATCGGGGAAAATAAATGATCATAACAAAACTTTAAAAAACTAATTCATACTTATAAAAGTTAAAAATAATAAAATATATATCAAACAAAAATAGTTAGACTTAAAATAGAATTAGTTAAACCTCCAAAAATAATAAATTAACATCCAATACAAAATTAAATACATATAATACTCAGTTCATCTAAAATCAGTTTGTTAGCACTTGATTACTATTTATAGTCATACTGAGATGTTACACAGTTATGTTGTGATGGTTCAATTTTTTGTTTGATATTTTACAAAAGTAATGATGAAGATGTTGATTTAAATAAAATATTCACATATTCCACTGCACTTATACATTCCACAATTGTTGCATTAAAATAACTTGTTAAATATCATTCATTACAAAAAGGGTTCAAATTCCCTAGGACATCGCTAACATTAAAACAGTTGAAATTCAAATAAAGCTAAAATATCAACAACAATCTAGTGCCTCAACTCTAACAAATAAACCAATATTTTTAAAACATCATTTAAACAATACATCCCAAGCAATCAAATTCTATTTTACAACCAACTTACTTCTCTGCATTGCTCGCTTGTTCACAGACTTGCCTTCTCTCCGGTTGGTTTCAAAGAAGATGGTTCTTCTACTTCATTAACGCAATGATCAAATGTCAACTTCTGGTCCTCTATTTAAGGGAACGCCTTCGGGAACATGATTCCTCGTAGCATTTTTTAATATTTCATCAATGACATTGTATAGCTCTGGCATGGAAAGTAATCTTGTGAAATAAACATAAAACATCACATATAGCAGTTAAAATATCAATATCCGAAATTAAAATATCACAATAGCGCAAATAACATGACTGACAACTACATTGTGAAACATAAAATACAGTATTTAAAACATCAATATCAAAATTTTAAAATGACAAACAGTACACACTAAAATAACCAAATAACCAAAATTGAACATCAGTTGCATTGAATATGAAAACACCATAAGCACCAAACACTAAAATTATAATATTACACCAACACACAAAACAATGCTTAGAGGTTAAACATGAAAGATCAAAGATAAAATATGAAACATCAACCATAGTATCTAAAACATCACATCTGAAAAATAACAAAACTTACAAATCCTCCCTCCTTCTCGATTGCACCAACAGTGGGTAAGCGTTATTAGACATATAAGAAACAACAACACAAAAATTAGTACAAATCGTAACAAAACCCTAAGATATCACACACAATCAAAACTGAACATCAATTGCACACTTAAAACACTACAAGCATCAAATACTAAAATTAAAACATCACACTAACACAAATAACAGTACTTAAAACCTAAACATCAAACATAAAACTTGAAACATCAACAACAATATGTAAAACATCACACCTACAAAATAACAAAAACTTACAGATTCTCTTTCTTTCTCGATTGCAGCAACAATGGACAATCATTCTTAGACATCTAAGAAATAGCAAAAACAACACAAGAATTAACACGAATCGTAACAAAATCCTAAGATATCATACACAATCAATTGTACATCAATTGCACACTTAAGCATGAAAACACAACAACCATCAAACGCTGAAATCAAAACATCACACCAACACAAATAACAACACTTAAAGCGTAAAACATGAAACATCAAGGTAAAAACGAGAAACATTAATAACTGTATCTAAAATATCACTGCTAAAAAATTAAGAAAACTTATTAATCATCCTCCCTTATCGATTGCAGTAGCAGTGAGGCAAGTCTTCTTAGACTACAAACAACAACAGTAACACAAATATTAGCACAAATTCGTAAGAACAACTTACGAAACACAAAAATAGAAAATTTCTCAAATATTACTCAATATAACCTACATAAACCCTATAATATCAAATGAATCAAACAAAGTAAACAAAAATCAGGGAAAAACAACAAAATATGCATTAAAATCAAAATGAAGACATTACTTGGGAGGATAAACACAAAACAAAGGTCGAATTGTGTTAGATCGCCGGAAATCAAACCTAAAATCGGTAAAATTGCCAGAAATGAAGCGCATCTTCCCTGCGTTCATCAAAAATCACTGTGCGCATGAAATATGGAAGGAAGCAGAGAAAAGGAGCGGTCGAATTGAAGGAAGATGGAAGAAAAATTGAGAGGAAAGAGAAGACGAAGAATTCATGCTGGAGAAGAAAGAAGAGGAGAGGAGAGAGAACAAGAAGAATTCATGCTGGAGAAGAAAGGAGAGGAGAGGAGAGAGAAGGTGTCAGAAAAATATGGGAGAAGAAGAGAAAAACTTGATATTTATACCTGGACTTAAATGTAAATTGATGAAATTTAACATCCAGCCCCCGAACTTTTAAAACTTTAATAAGAAACCACATGTTAAATTCTTTGCAATTTAATCCCCGGTCTCACTGTAAAATCGTCTTATACAAGACTTTGTCTTGTTTTATAAAAGTAGGCAATAACCATGAAACCAAATCAAGTGGATATGTTATCATTCTTTTTTTCTCATTTTATATTTCAAATACTAAAAATAATTTACATTTTCATTACACATTTTATAAATTTCACTAATACAAAATTTTATAATGTTTAAAGAAAAAAGTCAAAAGGAAAAACTCGTGAAGGAGATAACGTTTGTCAAGGATTCATTAAATAGGTTGAGAATATGTTATTCAACAATGATTATGATAAATAAAATTGACATCTAATCTAAGTATCATATTGTATTATAATTGACTTATATGTCATTCGGATTAATTTTCCTATTAAGGAGATCCAATAAAATTTATAATAACATTCTCATTGAAATTAACTTCTAACTAATGTCATAAATTGCTTATCAGGAAGGGGATACTCGTCTCAAATATCATCCCACCACAATAGACAAGGATTTACAACACCACAAATGGACGAGTGGCTCAAATTTAATGGATTACATGTATCATACAAATATAACAAAAATAACACATTACTTTTTTTTACGGTAATAATACTCCACGGATATTTAAAGGGTAAGAAATTTCCCACTTATTAATGTAGAAAACTCCACAAAACATAGCTCGAGCTAAGTCAATTATTCAAGTGTATTTGGTGTTGACCGAATCAAATAGCAGAGAAATTTAGAATGACTTTTAAAGCAAGTAATAAGTTTTTAATAATAGCGTATCATAAGCTGAAAAAATGAACATTTGATTGGGCCTTGAATTATGGATACTAAAATTCAAAGTTTTACTACCCCGTGTAATGAAGAATTTACATCGGACCAAGTCATGTTTGAAAGCGTCGTTTTCCTCATGAGGGTATTATTCACGCCACCGTATACACATTACATATGGTTAAACTAATTAAGGAATTCAATGACGAAACTAATGTGAAACATCGTCCAGTTCAAGTGGATGAAAAGCTCTAACTAATGCATAAATATAATGATGAAGAAGGCATGAAAACGCATGTTTACATTAATAATAAAAAATTACCAACCTTTAAACTCTGTAATTTTGATTGCTGGAAACCTTACCAAACATCAAAAGTAAGGGCGAATGACTTTAGAGTCCCTTGAACTTCTCCCATCGTTCACCTTTTGCCCCTTTTTTTGAATATTTTTGGCCCGTCAACTAGTAATACTGTTGAGTCGTGACCCATCTTTCGGGTCAAACCGTTACTTTCAATCAAAAACCTTAATTTTAAGAGCAAAATAAGCAGTATCCATTTTCCTTTTCTTTTTTCCTTTTCCTTTTCTTTTTTCCTTTTTCCTGTTCCCGTTTTCCATTTTTCTTTTATTTTCCCATTCCCGTTTTTCCCTTTATTATTTTTTTCAAGTTTTTTTTCTTACACTGTCATCTTCACCGGTGTATTGAGGACACGGCGGCGGAGGTCAATGTCGTAATCTTGACAGAGGAATAAATGCGTGTGACGGTGGCAGAGAGTATGTCAGCAAGAGGCAATGAGACGAACGACAGGGACGGTGATGGGCTCGTCGCCGACAAACCCTAAATCGATTTGCACCTGGGATAGATGGGGTGGGACAATGGTGGGCTCGAGGGGGGGGGGGGAACTGCGGTTGGTTTCTTTGAGGCAAAGTCAAGGTGGTGAGTGGCGAGGGCTTGGCCGAGAAGATGGTGCAGATGATCGGGGTGGGAAGATTGACGGTGGGAATTTGTATAGGGAAGCTTCTGTCGATGGAAGTCGAGGTGGCTAGTGGCGAGGGTTTGGCTGGGATAGTGGTGCGGATGACCAGGGATGGGAAGATCGACGACGAGAATTCTATAGGGAAGCCTTTGTCGATGGAAGTCGAGGTGGAAAGTAGCGGGGGCTTGGCTGGGATAGTGGTGCGGGTGACCGGGCCTTGGAAGATCGAGGATGGGAATTTTCCATCGTCGTCGTTGATGTTTCAGCTTTCGTCGATGGAAGCGGGAGGAGAGGGTGGGTTGAATTGCAAATAAAAAGGTTAGAGCCATATTGTAAATAAGAATGATAAGGATTGGATTGTAATAAAAGAGGATGGAGGGAGGCTGAATTTGTAAATATAAAAATTAAAAAAAAAGGATAGGGATTGGATTTGTAATAAAAATGATGGAGAGGGCTGAATTTCTAAATAAAAAGATGAAAAGTCATTTTTACCCTCAATTTTATTAAAAAATTAGCAGTTAACGGTTTGATCGGATGGAAGGGTCACGACGCAATAGTTTTGCTACTTGAGGGGCCAAAAATATTCAAAAAAGGCGAAAGGTGAACAATGGAGGAAATTCAGGGGGCCCTGAAGTTGTTTGTCCTCAAAAGTAACAACTCAATCTTGGGAATGAAGGCAGTTGAAATGAAGGCAGTTGAGTGTTAAAATTACCTTTTGTCATTAATTTTTCCAATTGGATACAAATATTCTTATTTTGAATTTAATACTCTTAAATTACACATTTTTTATCCCGATTTCATATTAATATTTAGAGTGAAGTGGCAAAATAACCCTAACTTTCAGTTGAAAGTGTCAATATAATCCTACAAAATTAGAAAGTGCCAAAATAACCCTAACTTTATGATGTATTGCCAATCTAACCCTAAACGTCGTTGACTTCAATTGTCAACGGGAATTTTGGTCGGAATCAAGTGAAATGACCATTTTCCCCTTGAATTTAAATAAGAAAAAATTCTAAAAATAAAAAGACAAACCCACGAGCCTATCCCTATTCACCGTCGTCGGCGGTTGCGTACCTGATTCTTCTCACCGACGGAGGCGTACTTGATTCTCCCCCTTCTCACCGTATTTCTCCGACAACCTTCCTCCTTCACTTCCATCGTCTTCTCTTTGATCCCGACGACCTTCCTTCTTTGCCTCCATCATCTTTGGCTCGATCCAGACGACCTTCCTTCTTCACCTCCATCGTCATCGCCCCAATCCCGAAGACCTTACTTCTTTGCCTCCATCGTCTTTGCCTCGATCCTGACAACCTTCCTTTTTTGCCTCCATCATCTTTGCCTCCATCCCAACGACCTTCAGCCCTAACGTGGCGGCGACGGCGCAGCGCGAATCTGGGCGGTGATTTTGACGACTTTCAGCCCCACAATTGCAGCGGCGCGGCGTGAATCTGAGCAGTAATCTCGCCGATGACCTTTAGCCTCACCTTGGCGGCGTCGCGACATGAATCTGGGCAATGGAATATGGACAAGGGAGATGTCGAAACCCTAGGTGGGAGAGGTGGCAATGATGTAGGGGTGGTTGGGAAGGATAGTTGGGCGATGGTGGTGGATAACTATGGTTGGGCGAGATAGGTGGTGTGGCAGGGAAGTGGTGGCAGGGATGTGGGGGTGGTTGGGCAAACGATGGTGGTGGCTGGCGGGGAGGGTGGTGGTGGCTGGTGGTGGAAGGTGCTTGCTTGCAACAATCAGAGGGGTAAAATGGAAAAACAAAATTAAGCTGAAATGTCAGAGGGCAAATTTGTCTTTTCATACCTAGTCAATAGCCCAAAATGTTAGTCAATCTCGGAATGTGACCAGAAGGTTATATCGGCAATGGTTCAATGATTTTTTTTCTCTAGTCCTTCTCTATTGGTAACTGAAACACTAATTAGCCCACTAATACAACTTCCCTTTTGGGAGGCCATCGCTCACCACCAACTCCAACAACCTTCCTACCATTTCCTCCCACCTTGCACTAACGCCCCTTACCATATCTTCTCATGGCATTCCAATCTCGCTCGGCTAATGTTTAACCATGATTTCCATGGTAATGCTAGGTTGACGCTCACTCGACAACAAGCGAGCGTCCTGGTCTTCGATCTAAACCTCCTATTAGAATCATGAGTTTCTATCATAAAACTAATTGGTATTATGTATGGGTGACCCATGATCTTATATATTGAGTCGTAACTCTGTCAACCACCGATGTGGAACACTGACACCTCCCAGTCGCAAATCTAAGCATCGTGCCCCAACTCGCCACCCAGCCCCAACATAGATCCCAACCAACTGAGGAAAGAAGCTTACTGACATCTCCACTGTGGTCGGTTGTTGCCACGGAAACTAACGTGGTACCCACGGTGGAGGACACATTTTCCCACCTTCTTATGGTTAGTAGATACCACATGTCACCAGGCTATCTTGCAAGTTACAATCTTTGATTCTCCCACATTTGAATAATAATTTTGTGATTTCTAGAAAGAAAGAAAACAACCAAAACACATGGAAATATAAAAATAAAAACTAGTCACTTTGTTCAATGTCCACACCTTAGGGGAACTCTCTCTCTCTCTGCAACCATTGACTTAACCTGTTCATGATGAGCATGAACACCGGCCAACTCTTCAATTTCAAACCTGTAAGTTGCCGACCTCGTCAGACAAAGCTGCTACCTAGCTAGCTTGCTAAATATCTACTCTTATCCAGTCAAGCTTACCGTATTAGACTAGCAAGAATACTCTACTTTTCCACATATCAAACATATGATAACAAAAAAAAACATCCCAAGTGAAGGTGGAAAATATGCAAAAACACCAGCTTCACTTCGTCTTGGTCCCCTTACTGGCTCCAGGCCACATGATTCCCATGATCGACATGGCGAAGATGTTCGCGAAGCAAAGTGTGAGAGTTACGCTGGTTATCACTCCCAACAATGCGGTGAGATCAGCCCGGGCGATCCATCGCGCTCAGGGTTCAGGGCTGCCTATTCATGTCCTAGAAATTCCATTTCCAGGGCATGAACTAGGGCTGCCCGTCGGGTGTGAAAACCTGGATAGTGTCCCCTCGAAGGACCTCTTGAGACAATTCTATGTGGCTCTCCACAAGCTCCAGGAGCCATTAGAGAACTACTTGCAAGAGCATAATCCGAGCTGTATCATTTCAGACAAGTGTTTGTACTGGACTTCTGAAACTGCCCGAAAATTCCAGGTTCCGCGGATTGTGTTCCACGGAACCTGCTCTTTTTCGTTGCTCAGTTCCCATAACCTAAGCCTGTATAAACCCCATCTTTCTCTCGATTCGGATGCTGAGCCTTTTATCATCCCTGGAATGCCAATCCAGGTCGAAATTTTGAAAGCGCAGC
>JAULKM010103485.1:0-25238 GCA_032355605.1 Rubia tinctorum | reverse complement strand
AGAGAGCTTGTGAGACAGGAAAGGAAGATATTAATTGTAGGATTATGACAAGTGAAAAAATGTCTTCTAGTTCATTAATACATTACATTGAAATATTATATTTATTATTATTATTATCATCATTCCAAACAACAATTCATAAATAAAATTAAGATCAAACTATTTATAGATATTTTGAAATATTTCTTCCTTTTAATTACACCATTGTCACGTGCTAATTACGCTATCGTATTCAGAGCTTTAATATTTAATTCTTCTGAATGGGTTGATGGAAAAATTAAAAAGGTTATTATTTAATAAAAGAGGGGTGAGGATAGTATTTAACAAAGACATTGTCGGTTTCATTAAAATTCAAAATGTTGACTACATATTTTTCTTACTTTATAAACATATGAAACATCCAAAGTAATTAAATAAAAAAACTCTCATTTTTAAGGAAAAGGGTTCCTGTATAAGTTGTTTGATTTTATTTGTGCTATCAGTACCTTTTATTTGTTTAATTTTAAAGAATATTTAGTGGCGTCACCTTTCTTAAAAATTTACTCATTATCTTATCCCTCCTATCCGATCTAATCTAACGGCTCTCCATTTTCTCTTCTAACCATTGTTCTATATCCTCAGAGATATAATGAATAACATTCTTCTAATGAAAAAAGTAATAAGACTCCTAGACAAAAAACCTGAAATCCCTAAACCTCATTCTAAAACTTGACATGATGAAAGCATTGTATTGGGTATCTTAGATGGTACTAATCAGCTTGTTACTCATAACAATATTTCATGAACACCTATTTAAACTAATAATGAATAACCACAATGCAACTTGATTCTTAGTATTACGCACCTCCTAGGGGTTTTTTCAAAGCAACGTGAGGTTTAGAGCAGTAAGATGTGTCATGTCCCCCTTTCCGTTTAACATCATAATAGAACTCTTAACAGAAAACATAAAGTTACAACTTCAGAATGGAAACCTAAAATATTTCTAAAAATCCAAGTACAGTTAATTAGATCACTTAGCTTTGATTTGCTGATGACACTGCTTTGTTCATTAATGGAACATCCAAAACACTAAAACACTTGATGAAATTTCTGAAAGTCTACGAAATGACCACTAGCCAAAAGATTAATTTTTAAAAAAGATCCTTCTTGGTTTGTAAACCGAGCACAACAAAACTTAATGAAATTGAAAACATTACAGACATGGCTAGGGGAACTTATCCTTTCTCCTATTAAGGAGTTACTACTTTCAAAGATAGGAAGTTTTTTTTTTGATGAAAAAGCTTTTATATTAATAAGAAAACAAAACAATCTCTTTTGGACTCTCACTCTGAGCCCATTACAAGAAAATTCATCCCATCACTTCTACCTTTTGAACTCTACATTGTATTTCCCTCCTCTATCAAAACTAAGCACATCATACTGTTAAGATTCTTCTTCCATGTCATCCAATCTCCCTCTGATGATGTTTGAAATTCCAATGTTTCCACTTTCAATTCTTGCTGATTGAAAACCCTTTTATTGCGTTCCATCCAGATGTTATATAGACCGATGCAAGACAGAATCAACTTCTTCGATATTTTTCCATACCATCAGATACAGCCTATTTTCAGGGGTCTCATGCAGCAGCAATTAGCAATCTTCAGAATCTCAAATGTTTTTTTTTACATAATCACAACTAACAAAAAGGTGTTGAACCATTTCCTTCTTCGTGCCACCCAGACTACAATCAGTTTGATCATCTAAGATTCCATATTCCTGAATACTCTCTTTTGTTTCCAGTTTCCCATTGATCATGGTCAGCCATAGAAAGAATCTATGGTTAGGATGTATTTTCTTGAGCCAGGTCAGTCGAGCTTTAAATTTTGTATCATCCCCTCCTTTCATCTTGTTATAAATTTCCCCAGTTCTTACTTTCCCGATTTTACTTACATAGTTTCTAAACTCAGAGTATATATAGAATGCCTCAGATTAAGCAGCACTTTCCATGTCCAGCTGTGGGCAGTAGCATACTTGCATTCAGTGAAATCTTTCCCTTTCAGATAGTAAGCATGTACCCATCTTATCCATAATATGTCTTTTTTCTGATTCAGGTCCCATAAAAATGTTTACAAAGGGAAGCAAAATTCCATAAAGGAAGATCTCTTATGCCCATTCCACCTTTTCTTTCTTATCCTTACTCGATGAACTCCATGCAGCAACAGTAAAGCCTTTGTACCCCTCTTCTGTTACCCATAAGCAGCTAGTACAAATATTTACTATCCTACTATGAAACCCTTCTGCCAGTTTCATAAAGCTACACTAATATCCAGTTATGCTCAGTACAACAAAGTTAATAAGTTGCAATTTTCCTACATGTGATAGTGTTTTGGAACTCCAACCTTTTATTTTTCTCTTTACCTTTTCAATTAAGATTTCACTGTCATTTTTGTCCCATTTCATAGATGACCGAAGTAGGCCTAAGTACTTCATAGGTAGATCCCCTTTCACCACTTGTAACACTACAACTAACATATAATTTTCCACTTCATCCATTTTTGAAAAAAAAATAGATTTTTGATTTGGCTTTATTCATGCCTAGACCAGCTATCCTCTAAAACTTTTTAAAGTACATTTTATTACTTTCCACTCTTTTCTTGTTTGCTGCACAAAACAAGAGTAAGTCATCTGCAAACAAGAAAGAGTGAACTTCCACTTTTCCACACCTTTGATGATATTCAACTTCCTTCCTTTTAAAACATAAGTTCAACATTATTTTTAAATAGTTCATACATACCACAAAGAGAAATGGTGACATTGGATCTTCCTGCTTCACACCTTTCTGTGCTTTAAAGGTTTCTGAAAAATTACCAATAATAGATAGATAAAAGTAACGCTGGTGATGCACTTTTTTTAATCCATTCTATCATGAGATTAGGGAACTTAAACACACTTAGCCATTTCCATAGATACTTTCATCTTATGTTATCAAATGCCTTACTTACATCCAACTGTAGCACAAAACTAAGTCTCATACTATCATTCTTTTACCTGCCCAAAATATTCCCGTGCCAACAATAGATTACGTGTTATATGCCTACCTTTAACAAATGCACTTTGATTTGCACTAATTATGGTTGGCAGTATATCACTTAATCTAGCTTAAATGATCTTTGTAATCATTTTATAAATGACATAAAGCATGCAATAGGCCTGAAATCATATACTACCTGAAGGATATTTGGAATTAGAGTAATCACTGCATTGCTTAATCTGTTTGGTGTTTCATTTCCCTGAAAGAGTTTTTTTACTGCCATAATCACATCATCCCCCACTATGTTCCATGCTTCCTTGAAGATATAACTTGAAAAACCATATTTCCCAGGATTCTTATATGAGTGAATCTTCTTTATAGCCTTTTAGTTTCTTCATCTGAAATTGGTTTGATAAGATTTTCCTGTTGTTGAATACTTACAGTCTCTCCATACTACACAATACCTTCATCTAATGTTTCAGTTTTTGCTCTTCTTTCCAATTGATTAGTGAAATGAGTAACTAACTTCTCCTCAATCTCTTCATCTTCAGTTTTCATATTTTTCTCCTTCTTTAAGGGAAATGATATGGTTTCTATACTGTATGGACTTCATGATATCATAAAATAGCTTAGTGGGAATGTCTCCTTCATTCATCAATTACATTTTTGCTTTTGTTGCAAAAAACTAAATTCTGCCTTCTGAAGGGTTTCAACTTGTATCCTAATTTTCATTCTGCCTCCTGCAACTCTGCATTTAACGGAACCTCATTCAGCTTTTTCTGTGCTTCATTCCATCTTTCCATACATATCTCCACCTTTTCCCCTATAGCCCCAAATTCCCTTTATGTTTAACCTTGATAAAGGTTCCTCCAAGTTCTTCAAGGTAACAACAATGCCATTCAAAGTTCTAATGTCTTCATTTCTCCACGTTGGCTTCACTATACCAGAAAATACATCAGATAAAGCACATAAATTATAATACCTGAAAGGCTTTATAAATTTCTGATTATGTCATTTGAATCTGATGATCGGTGGCATATGATATGATAGTGGATTGTCCTTAACTCTACAATCAACTCCTTTCATGTTTTCCACCCATTCCTGATTTATGATCCCCCTATCAATCTTGCAAAGTATCCTTTCAGCCCCCGTTCTTCTATTGCACCAAGTGTACTGTCGGCCTATTGTTTTGATTTCCACAACCTCCAATTCTTCCATCATCTTTTGAAAATCTATTGTTTCATTTTCAACCACTGGAAGGCCCCCCTTATGGTCATTTAATTCAAGAGGTGAATTAAAATCCCCTATCACAATCCACGGTCTATTTCCCCCCCCCCCCCCAATCCTTTCATATAAGCCCACATTTGTTGTCTTTTTAAAACAGTATTGTAACCATATAGAACTGTATAGAAACATTCATGATTTGAGGCTTTGATTAAGCACTCTAAATCTATCCATTGCTCTCCTTTATCTAAAACTTTAATTTTAAATAAAGAAGAGTTCCATGCAACCCACATTCTTCCTCCATTTACCACATCTCCATTTGTCTCCAAGTTCCACCTTAAGCTAATACTTTTGCAAAACTCATCAAATTTTTCTTTTTTAAATTTTTGTTCCAAGCAGTCCTAGAAGACCAACTTCGTTCTGCATGTAGAACATCCTCACTAAGCCATGCTTACTACTTTTATTCAATTCCCTTATGTTCCACGTCAATCAATTACTTATTATCAGGGGGGGTCTGCACATTTCAGGTGCTGCTTTCCAGCCACAGTTCTGAGTTCCTTCTTTTTTTCCTTCAGTTCCTCCATTTTTTTTGTTTTCCATTCATAACACTGATCCTTCCTTCCCTATTCAGATTCATGAGAGCATCCCCCCTTTTCAATCTTCTTCTCATCACCTTCACACTCCACTGGTCTGTTACTGCAACTACCCACTTTAATATCATCTTTCTTCTCCTGCACCTGATTATTTTTAACTGTGACATATATTCTCCTGGCTTTCTCCTCATTTTTTTCCAGATCTTTCACTTTTCTACAATTTGTTTCTTCACGCCCTAACAATCCACATCATTTGTATTTTACAGGCTTCCACTTAAATATTAACTAATGTTTCACAATCACTTTCTTCTCATTCAGGTATAATACCTTATCAGGCATAGAATCACCTAATTCAATCTCAATCTGCACCCTAACATAAGTTAATCTTTCTTTATCTAGATTGGTTCTTTCTAGACATATAGTCTTACGAATGGGACTCATGATTTTGCCTATAAACTTTGGTTGCCAATGAACCATAGGAAGTAATGGTATTTTCACCCAAACAAGAACTCTATCCAGCTCAGAAAAATCAATATTAGGGGACCAGAGTTTCATAATCATAGTTTTTCTATCAAAGTAGATATTACATAATTCTATTATCTCATCTCTGCATAATTTCAACATAAATTTCACTAGAAAAACACCCTTATCAATCATTATTACCTTCAGTTGTTTCTTACCCCATATCTGGCAAAGAATCCTTCCATAATTTTGAGTGGCGGATTACTTCCATACACCTTGCACACTGCCGTAGAATCCCAGTGTTTTGCACTTTCTTCTACCCCCTCTTATGTAATTTCCCCCATTTCCATTCCCTTCATCGTGATTGGACTGTAATACTTCACCTCTTTCAATTCTTCTGTAAACTGAGAGCTCTACTATTTACATTCATCACCTTCCAATCTATATCCCTATGATAACCTATTCCCTTCCATTTTCACTTCTTCAACATTTGAACTCCCTTATTCTTCTATTTTTTGCACTTTACTCTTTATAGGTGGGTAAAACCCTAGAGTAAGTACTTCTTGTTTTTTGCTTCAACTTCAATTGTGAGTGTTAGCTTATTGATCTCCTCATTCGCGTTGTTATGAACTCCCTTCATACCTTCATTCCTTCCAAAATATCCACCCTATAATAATTTTTCATTCCCCCTTTTCTCCTCAACTTCAATCCTCACTCTTGCATGTGCTTTCTTCCCCATTTTTGGGCCACCCAATCTACCCATGGTTGTGTTGGTCGCTTGATCAAAGTACGAACGCATCCATGGGTAAATTGGGTGGTCAAAACGGGGAAGAAAGCACAAGCAAGAGTGAGGATTGAAGTTGAGCAGAAAAGGGGGAATGAAAAATTATTACAAAATGGAGATTTCTGAAGGAATGAAGGTTTGAAGGGAGTTCATAACAACGCGGCTGAGGAGATGAATGAGCCAACACTCACAATGGAAGTTGAAATATCAGATCTGGGCAAAAAAATAAGAAGTACATACTCTAGGGTTTTACCCGCCTGTAAAGAATAAAGTGCGAAAAATAGAAGAATAAGGGAGTTCAAATGTTGAAGAAGTGAAAACAGAAGGGAATAGGTTATCATGGGAAGATAGAATGACAGATGACGAAGGTAAATCATGGAGTTCTCTGTTTACAGAAGAATTGAAAGAGGTGAAATATTACAGTCCAATCACGGTGGAGGGAATGGAAATGGTGGAAATTACAGAAGAGGGAGTAGAAGAAAATGCAAAACACTGGGATTCTACGGCAATGTGCAAGGTGTATGGAAGTAATCCGCCATTCAAATTATGGAAGGATTATTTGCCATGATATGGGGCAAGAAACAACTGAAGGTATGGATGATTGATAAGGGTGTTTTTGTTGTGAAATTACCGTTACTTCCTATGGTTTATTAGCAACCAAAGCTTATTAACAAGAACATGAGTCTCATTCGTAAGACTATATGTCTAGAAAGAACCATTCTAGATAAAGAAAGATTAACTTATGCCAGGGTGAAATTTGAGATTGAAATTGGTGATTCTATGCCTGATAAGGTATTACACCTGAATGAGAAGAAAGTGATTATGAAACATTAGTTAATATTTAAGTGGAAGCCTGTAAAATGCAAATGTTGTGGATTGTTAGGGCATTAAGAAAAAAATTGTAGAAAAGTGGCAAATATGAAAAATGAGGAGAAAGACAGGAGAATATATGTCCCAGTTAAAAATAATCAGGTGTAGGAGAAGAAAAATGATATTGAAGTGGGCAGTTGTAGTAACAGGCCAGTGGAGTGTGAAGTTGATGAGAAGAAGATTGAAAAGGGGGAATGCTCTCATAAATCTGAATGGGGAAGGAAGGATCGGTGTTATGAATGGAAAACAAAAAAATGGAGGAACTGAAGGAAAAAAGAAGGAACTCAGAACTGTGGCTGGAAAACAGCACCTGAATTGTGCAGACACCCCTAAAAATGAGTAATTGATTGACCTAGAACATAAGGAGATTGAATAAGGGTAGTAAGCATGGCTTAGTTATGATGTTCAGCATGTAGAATGGATTTAGCCTTCTAGGACTACTTGAAACAAAAATTAAAAAGAAAAATATGATGAAGTGAGTGAGATTCCAAGACGACTACCACCATAAATAAAGACATTCCACGACTTCATCAAACCTTCAAGGGTTATTTTCGGGATCCTCTAAGTAACATGGTTGGACCGATGACAAGGTCAAGAACAAAGCTTAGAGATGTGGCATTGAATGCTTTGATGGATCAACTTCATGATGAAGAATTCAAGAATAAGTCAGCTATGGCTTGGATTAATTATTCATGCTTATCGATTAACTAAAGATGACATGAAGAACACTATACTCTTTTTTCCCAATGGGTTTTTAATGAGGTAGTGTGATCTTTGTAAAATATTATAAAATTATTTCATTTTGGGTTATTGGACTGATAAGTTCGGCCATGTGGACCTTGAAGAGCTGAATTTCGAAAATACAGTCCATTAGGGTTTAGAATATTCAGTTTTATTCATATTAGACTTAGATTTGGTAAGGTTAGATAAGGTAATATTCTTCCAGGTTACTTCTTGAAGAATTCAACCAGATTACCATAGTTACCATTTACTTTAGGTATTTTAGTTGGATATGGTTTTAGCTTCTTAAAACTGCCATAAATCGTATCAGTTTCCAGTTGTTATTAGGGTTTTGTTCAAGAACTACCCTATAAATTGAGGGGCTTGTCCACGAATTTTTACATCTTTTATCAATCAAATATTCAGAATTTTTTAGTTAGACACATTGCTTGCGAGCGTCTTCATTGTTGCTTAATACTGCGGGTTAATTAAGTATCAATAACCTTGTGCACTAATCATGCAGGCTAGTTAGTGAGCAAGTCGAGATTGAGGGTACCCCGAGGGCTAAACTCTTGAATTTTGTGAGTCTATACTAGGTTGGACGAGATTCCTAGTGTGGTCAAAGATCTAAAATTCTGCAATCCCGAGTCTTCGCAAGGAGATTCATATCAGTTGGTTTCAGAGCAAAGCGAAAGAACCCGTGGCCGAAAATCTTCAGATGTTTCGAGTTCTTATTTTTATTTTTGAAATTTTGTTATAAATTTGTAAACTCTTTCGTGTCATATTTTTACGATTTTTTGTTTGATCTTTCTTAGCAGGAGGATTGAATCTAGAGTTGAAGGACGTCGAAGGGTCTGAGAGTTAGAATAATTCGGCATTACTATCGGTTTTCACCTTCATCAATCGAGTCAGGAGGACGTCGAAGGGTCTAAGCGTTAACAAGTATTATCCATCTTCACCTCCCCGGTTAATTTCGTAGTTTTTAGGTAGTTTACACAGTTTATGTGCTTGCGATATTTTCCGTCCACTCTTCTGAAGAACTATTGCATGCTCATAATCTTATTTGTTTTCTTTATCGTTCTTTGATTCCGTAATCTTGAATTATTCTTTGATTCTTGATTACACCCTATCAAAAAAATTAAAAATAGAATCTTTTGTGTCTTTTCGATATGTATTGTCATTTTCTTGATCTTTACGATCGTGAATACCTTAAAATTCATTTGCATCGAGAGGAAGTTTTCGCAGATTTCTTATTCCAAGTTTTGTATAGGCGATTTTGGGTTCCAAAATTTTTGAAAATTGAAACAAAAAATAGCAGAATTTTGGATGTTGAAATCGGGAAACCAGGTTTTAAAATCGGATATTTGGAGGCTGATTTGTAATATTCAAAAATTTGGGGGCTGTTTTGCAATTTTGAAAATTGTACACGGTTGGAAAATTTTGGAAATAAGAATCTGATTTTGTGTGATTTATTTTGGGTAAGATTCGAATTTATATCTGAAAAATAAATAAGAGAAAAAGGAAATCCGGTTTGAAAAAAGGAAAAGAAAACAAAATCCTAATCGGAATCGGATAAGAGAGTTTAAACTGATTTTGGGCGTGAATTTGAGCAGGGAAATTCATCTTGGGTAGAAAATAAGTACTAAAAATCTTTTTCAAGAAAGGATTAGGGTTGGAATAGCTAATCCAAATTGGTTTTGGAAAAGTTAATTCAATTTTCGAAACTTTTTTGTCGCCTATACAAAGCATTTTTGTTTTGATCATAACTTCTTTATTACAGCTCCGATTCATGCCATTCAAATTTTGTTTTGTTCCTTGTTATTTTTATAATTTGGAATTCTAGATCCTAGATCCCAATTTTGAGTTTATATATTTTTAAAGCTCGAGATAACATCTGCAATACTTTACTCCTATATTGCTTTGAATTTGCGGTAAATTGATCAATTGCCCTCATATTAGCTTTCTCCTTGTGATTTGTGAGTGATACACTTGGTGAGTGACCTTACTAAACAAAGGGAAGGGGGGCAATTTTTATTACTAACCGTTTATTTTCTTATCAGTTTAGCGGAGATGGCGGACGATAATCCATTTGTCCCGCCTTTTGTGAGTGATCCCAACAATGTGCCATTGACAAACACGTCTAATAGTAGACATGCTGAGCAAACATGACATGAGGCACCAGATAGTTGGGAGCGACATCGTATCAAACCCAATGAACATGTTGATCCAGATCGCCTTGTTGTCACATTAAATGCACTTATAAGTGAGGTGCAGAGATTGGAGAGAAAAGTTGATAGCTTGGAACAACCTACACCACTAATTACAGCCAGGAGGGATGATCCTTAGGGATTTTTTCGCAGATTCCAGGGTTATGGTAGTTTCGATGAAGATTCCAATGAATCGGAAAGGCGATCACACTAAGGATTTTCTAGAAGGTATAGCCACGACAGACATCATGATTCCTGAAGGAGGACACGGGATAGCTTGAGCCTAGGTTCAAGCTCAGATTGTGCTTGAGATATCAAGGGATTGAAGTATGATATATCTCGATTTGATGGTCAACACAATCTGATGAAGTATTTTGATTGAGAGCGACAGATTGAGAATCTGTTTGATTTCAACAATTATCGAAAGAAATAAAGGTTAAAGTGGAGCAATATTTCTTCGTTCAGTATGCGGCTGAATGGTAGAAAAATGTGAAAGAAAAGAGACAACTTGCCGGGAAGAGACCTGTCTCCATCTGGGAGAGATTGAAGACCGAGCTTCGCGATTATCATGTTCCACCTACTTATCTAATGGAAAAACATTCTTATCTGGCTAATATAAAAGCAAGAAAATTTCACAGTTGATAAATACTGGCAACATCTTGAGTGACCATGAGAAGGGTCATAATGAAAGAAGATGACGCATTCATCGAAAATTGATTCATTGAAGGACTGTGCGAGAACCTTCAAACCCCAGTCAAGCTTCAACATCACATATTTATGGATGATTTATTGATGAAATCAAGGTTGGTTGAGAGCAAGCAACAATTCGGTTTTTCTAGTCAAAGATTAGGGTTTGACTTCGGAAATCCTAGTTCGGACGAGGTAGGAGTGCGCCAATGGGAGGCGTGGTTCAGTCCAAACCTACTCAAATACAACTTACAATTCCAATGATAGAAGAAAGGTGCCACATACTTTAAACCAACAGTCTTCAAGAAAATCATGTAAGTCCCCTTGTCTCTTCATCATTCGGTTTCAGTTAACACTCATACTTGTTTTCATTGTAAAGAAAGAGGACATGTTCGTAGTAACTGTCCCTATGCTCGAGTGTTAGCCAACATTGAGGAGACGATAAAGAAGATGAATATGCTGATATGCCACCTATCTATGAGAGTGGAGAAGAACAGGTAGATGAAGAGATCGTAGAAAATGATCAAGGTGAACAAGGTCCGGAAACACAAGGTAAGTTCGTAACATTGAGAGCTTTAAACTCTCAAGTGTCTGAAACATAGGTACAAAGGATTAATATTTTTCATACTCGTTGCATTGTGAAAGATAAAAATTGTTTACTGATTATTGATAGAGGATCTTGTGCTAATATTGTTTCCAATCTTCTTGTTAAATCATTGTCTTTGCCTGTTACTACTCATCCATCACCTTATAAACTTACTTGGTTAAATTTTAGTGGTGAGATTAAGGTTAATAAACAATGCATGGTTAAATTTAAGATCGGAAAATATCTTGATTCTTTCTTATGTGATGTTATACTTATGAAAGCTAGTCATGTCTTTTTAGGGAGACCATGGAAATTTGATCGTAAATCTATGCATGATGGCTACACTAACAAAAAATTTGTGATTAAGGATAGAACAGGGTATACATTAACTTTGTTCTCCCCAATGGAAGTTATTGAGGCTCAAAGGCGCATGTAAATTAACAAAGAAAAGTTTGTGACTGAGCTAGAAGTGGTCGAACAAAACCCTAGCCAGGGTTTGAAGGAGATCGGCCAAAGGAGCGAAAATGGAGGCAAAACCATAAAAATTTTGACCAAAAATTAAGGGTGGTTGATCCAGGTAAGTTAGGTAAGATTTTGAGTGATTCTGAAAAGTCGCGAGGTTTTATCTTCACATGTTAGTCCCTTACCATCACTTTTTATGATGAAAAGTGAATTAACAATTGATTCTGGGAAATCGTTTTATGCATCTATTAGGGACATGAATCGTGCTTTTTCTAATCATTCTCATGTTTTAATTTTATATTTTAAAGTAAGTTACTTAGCCAATGAAGATATACATGTGCATGTTCCTCCACAGTTTACTGAGATGTTGCAGGAATTTGAGGATGTCTTTCCGGATGCTTTACCACATAGATTACCACTATTGCAAGGCATTGAGCATTAGATTGACTTGATTCTGGGTTCAGTTATACCTAATCGACCAGCTTATAAGATGAACCCTGAGGAGACAATGGAACTACAACGACAAGATGAGGATTTATTTCAAAAAGGTATGTGCACAAATTTTTAAGTTCTTATGATGTTCCTGTCATTTTAGTTCCTAAGAAAGATAAAATTTTGTGAATGTATATTGATTGTCATGCTATTAACAAGATCACTATTAAGTATCGTCATCCTATCCCTAGGTTAGATATTATGCTAGAAGATTTTCATGGATCTGTGATATATACTAAAATTGATTTGACTCATGGTTATCATCATATTCAAATTACGAAGGATGATGAATGGAAAACTGCATTTAAAACTAAGTTCAAGTTATATGAATGGATTGTCATGCCTTTCGGATTAACCAATGCACCTAGTAGTTTTATACGGTTGATGAATCATGTCTTGAGAAAGTTTATTGGTCAATTTGTTTTGTTTTTTGATGATATTTTGATCTATTCTAAGTCGACTGCTGAGCATATTGAGCATGTTAAATCAATTTTACTTACACTCCGTTAGTCTAATTTGTATGCAAATATCAAGAAGTGTACTTTTGTGCTTCAAAAGTAGTATTTCTCCATTTTTTGGTCTCTAAGGAGGGCATAAAATTTGACAAAACCAAAATTGAGGCCATTGAGACCTGTCTGAGACCTACCAACGCCAATCATGTACGTTCCTTTCATGGTTTAGCTAGTTTTTGTAGAAGGTTTGTGAGTGATTTTTCATCTATTACTGCACCTTTAAATTACTTAAAAGGGTGTGAAATTTGTTTGGGGTGATGCTCAAGAGAATGCATTAAATGAATTGAAAGTACGATTATGTAATGCTCATGTGCTTGCTTTGCATAATTTTAATGGTACTTTTAAGATTCATTGTAATGCTTCTGGTGTTGGTATTGGTGCTGTTTTGATGTAAGAGAATCGACCTATAGCTTACTTTAGTGAAGAGTTAAAGGGCGGTGCTATGAATTATCCTATTTATGACAAAGAATTCTATGCAATTGTGCACGCATTAGAGACTTGGAAACATTATTTATCATAAAGAATTTGTTATTCATAGTGATCATGAATTGTTGAAATATTTGAAGAATCAGATGAAGTTGAATAAGCGTTATGCAAAATGGTTTAGTTTTATTGAATCTTTTCCTTATGTGTTACGATACAAGAAGGGTAAAGAAATGTTGTTGATGATGCTTTGAGTCGTAGACATGTTTTACTTACAAGATTGGAATGGATTATGTTAGAGTTTTCATTCGTGCGAGAATCATATGCTATTGATCCTGACTTTTCATCTAATTATGCTGCATGCGAAAATGGTGCTTATGATAAGTTTTTTCGGCATGGTATTTTCTTGTTTATGAATAATAGTTTATGTGTTCTTCAATGTTCTATGCGTGAATTACTTGTTAAAGAAGCTCATTCAGGCAGTTTAATGGGACATTTTGGTGCATTAAAAACTTATAATTTGTTGCGAGAACATTTCTTTTGGCTAAAAATGGCCCTATCTATTCATAGGATTTGTAGAAATTGTATTGATTGCTTGAAGGCAAAGTCCAAGACTAAGTCTCATGGTTTATATACTCCTTTACATGTTCCTATACATCAATGGGTTCATATTTCCATGGATTTTGTTCTCAGATTACCCAATCCCAATCATGTAATGATTCTATCTTTTTGGTTGTTGATCGATTTTAGAAGATGGTACATTTTATTCCTTGTAGGAAGAAAGATGATGCAAAACATGTCACGGATTTAATTTTAAAGGAAGTGGTCCGACTTCATGGAATTCCTACATCAATAGTATCAGACAGAGATGTCAAATTTTTTCCTACTTTTGGAATACCTTATGGCGCAAGTTAGGGACGAAATTGCTATTTTCTATGGTAAGTCATCCGTAAACTGATGGATAGATAGAGGTCACCAATCGCGCATTGGGAGCACTTCAATGTGCCCTAGTTCTAAAAAATTTGAAGAATTAGGAAGTGTGCATTCTGATAGCAGAGTTTGATTACAATCACACTGTTCATTCTACTACTTCTTTACCTCCCTTTGAAATTGTTTATGGATTTTTACCAAATACACATCTTGAATTACTTCCTTTGAATTATAAACAGGTACGAAATTTGGATGGAGAAACGAAGGCTGATTTTGTGAAGCGATTACATGAGAATGTGTGATTGAAGATTGAAAGAACAAATGCTCAGAATGATGATCGAGCCAATTAGGGGCGTAGGTTGATGTGAGATTGGGTATGGTTTCATTTGCGGAAGGAGAGGTTTCCAAATTCTCAGAAATCTAAACTAAGTCTGCATGGTGATAGTCCTTTTAATGTATTGCAGTGTGTAAATGATAATGCTTACAAGATTGATCTACCAGGCGATTATGGTGTTAGTACTACCTTCAACGTTGTTGCTTTATCTCCATTTACCTTTGAACACGATTTAATTTTGAGGGAAAAATCTTTCGACCACAGAGGGAATGATGGAGATGCCAAGACGACAACCACCATAGATGAAGACATTCCATGACTTGATCAAACATTCAAGGGTTATGTTCGGGATCCTCTAAGTGAAATGGCTAGACTGATGAAAATGTCAAGAACAAAGCTTAGAGATGCGGCATTGAATGCTTTTATGGATCAACTTCATGATGAAGAATCCAAGAATAAGTCGGCTATGACTTGGATTAATTATTCAAGCTTGTCGATTAACTGAAGACGTCTCGAAGAACACTATACTTTTTTTCCCACTGGGCTTTTAACGAGGTAGTGTGATCTTTGTAAAATATTATAAAATTATTTCATTTTAGGTTATTAGACTAATAAGCTCGGCCATGTAGACCTTGAAGAGCTTAATTTCAAAAATACGGTCCATTAGGGTTTAGAATATTCAGTTTTATTCTGATTAGACTTAGATTTGGTAAGGTTAGATAAGGTAATATTCTTCAAGGTTACTTCTTGAAGAAATTGACCAGATTACCATACTTACCATTTATTTTAGGTATTTTAGTTAGATATGGTTTTAGCTTCTTAAAGCTACCATAAATCGAATCAGTTTCTAGTTGTGATTAGGGTTTTGGTTCGAGAATCAACCTATAAATAGGAGTCTATGGGTTAATAAGTATCAATAACCTTGTGAACTAATTCCGCAGGCTAGTTAGTGGGCAAGTCGAGATTGAGTGTACCCTGAGGGCTAGACTCTTAAATTTCGTGCATCTATACTAGGTTGGACGAGATTCCTAGTGTGTTCAAAGATCTAAAATTCTACAAACCAGAGTCTTCGCAAAGATATTCATATTATGAAGTCTAAAAAATTATTGGCTTAAGGTGAAACTTTGAGACAAATGGAGATGTGGTGAATGGAGGAAGAATGTGGGTTGCATGGAAATCTACTTTTTATTTTTTAAATTAAAGTGTTAGATAAATGAGAGCAATGGATGGATTTAGAGTGCTTAATCAAAGCCTCAAATCAAGAATGTTTCCGTACAGTTCTATATGGTTACAGTACTGTTTAAATAAGACAACAAATGTGGGTTTAGGATTGGGGGGAATAGACCGAGGATTATGATAGGGGATTTTAATTCACCTCTTAAATTAAATGATAGAATGGGAGGGCTTCCAGTGGATTAAAAATCAACAATAGATTTTCAAGAGATGATGGAAGAACTAGAGGTTGTGGAAATAAAAAAAAAGGCCGACAGTACACTTGGTGCAATAGAAGAATGGGGGCTGAAAGGATACTTAGCAAGATTGATAGGGGGATCATAAATTAGGAATGGGTGGAAAGCATGAAAGGAGTTTATTGTTGAGTGAAGGACAATCCATTATCATATCATATGCAACTGATCATCAGATTCAAAGGAAATAATCAGAAATTTATAAGGCCTTTAAGGTATTATAATTTATGTGCTTTATCTGATGTATTTGTTGGTACAGTGAAGCCAAAGTGGAGAAATATGGATAATAGAACTTTGAATGGCATTTTTGTTACCTTGAAGAACTTGGAGAAACCTTTATCAAGGTTAAACATAAAGGGAATTTGAGGCTATAGGGGAAAAGGTGGAGATATGTATGGAAAGATGGAATGAAACATAGAAAAAGCTGAAAGAGGTTATGTTATATGCAGAGTTGCAGGAGGCAGAATGCAAAACCTGGAAATAGTTGAAACCCTTCAGAAGGCAAAATTTATTCATTTATTGTAGCAAAAAGCAAAAATATAATGGATGAATGAAGGAGACATGCCCACTAAGCTATTTTATGATATCATAAAGTCCATACAGTATTGAAACCATATCATTTCCCTAAAAGAAGGAGAAAATATGATAAATGAAGATGAAGAGACTGGGGAGAAGTTAGTTGCTCATTTCACTAATCAATTGAAAAGAAGGGCAAAAACTGAAACATTAGATGAAGGTATTGTGTAGTATGGAAAGACTCTAAGTATTCAACAATAGGAAAATCTTATCAAACTAATTTCAGATGAAGAGTTAAAAATTGCTCTAAAGGGGATTTACTCATATAAGAATCCTGGGAAATATGGTTTTTCAAGTTTAATCTTCAAGGAAGCATGGAACATAGTGGGGGATAATGTGATTATGGAAATAAAATGACTCTTTCAGGGAGATGAAGTACCAAACAGATTAAGCAATGCAGTGATTACTCTAATTCCAAATATCCTTCAGCCTCAGGTAGCATCTGATTTCAGGCCTATTGCATGTTTTTCTGTCATTTATAAAATGATTACAAAGATCATTTGTGCTAATTTAAGTGATATACTGCCAACCATAATAAGTTCAAATCAAATTTCATTTGTTAAAGGTATGCATATAACACGTAACCTTTTGTTAGCATAGGAATTGTTGGGCATGTATAAAAATGATAGTATGAGACCTAGTTGTGTGCTTCAGCTGGATATAAGTAAGGCATTTGATAACATAAGCTGAAATCACCTTTGGAAATGGCTAAGTGTGTTGAAGTTCCCTAATATCATGATAGAATGGATTTAAAAAAGTGCATCACCAGCTCTTCCTTTTGTCTATCTATTAAGGGGAAATTTTCAAAAACCTCCAAATCACAGAAATGTGTGAAGCAAGAAGAACCAATGTCATCACTTCTCTTTGTGGTATGTACTGACTATTTGAAAAGATTTTTGAAAAGATTTTTTAAAAGGAAGGAAGCTGAATATCATCAAAGGTGTGGAAAAGTGGGAGTTCACTCTTTGTTGTTTGCAGATGACTTACTCTTGTTTTGTGCAGCAAACAAGAAAACAATGGAAAGTAAGAAAATGTACTTTAAAGAGTTTCAGAGGATAACTGGTCTAGGCATAAATGAAGCTAGATCAAAAATATATTTTTCAAAAATGGATGAAGTGGAAAATGATATGTTAGTTGCAGTGTTACAAGTGGTGAAAGGGGATCTACCTATGAAGTACTTAGGCCTACCTTTTTCAGCTGTGAAATGGGACAAAAATGACAGTGAAAACATGATTGAAAAAGCAAGGATCATGATAAAAACAAGAGTTCCAAAACACTATCACATGTAGGAAAACTGCAACTTATTAACTTTATTGTACTGAGCATAACTGGCTATTAGTGTAGCTTTATGAAATTGTCAGAAGGGGTTCATAGCAGGAGAGTAAAGATTTGTACTAGCTACTTATGGGGAACAGAAGAGGGACATAGAGGCTTCAATGCTACAGCATGGAGTTCACCGAGCAAGGATAAGAAAAAAAGTGGAATGGGCATAATGGATCTTGCTTTATGAAATTCTGCTGCACTTTGTAAACATTTTTATGGGATCTTAATCAAAAAAAACTTATTGTGGATAAGATGGCTACATGGTTACTATCTGAAAGGGAAAGATTTCACTGAATGCAAGTATGCTACTGCCCATAGCTGGACATGGAAAGTGCTGCTTAATATGAGGGATTCTATGTATACTCTAAGTCTGGGGACTATGTAATTAAAACTGGGAAAGTAAGAACTGGGGAAATTTATGACAAGATGTAAGGAGGGGATGACACAAAATTTAATGTTCGACTGATTTGGCTCAAGAAAATACACCCTAAGCATAGATTCTTTCTATGGTTGATCATGATCAATGGGAAACTGGAAACAAAAGAGAGGCTTCAGGAATATGGAATCTTAGCTGATCAAACTGATTGCAGTCTGTGTGGTACGGAGAAGGAAACAGTGTAACACCTTTTTGTCTATTTTGATTATTTAAAAAAACAATTTGAGATTCTGGAGATTACAAATTGCAGCAGCATGAGACCCCCTGAAAATGAGGTTGTATCAGATGGAACGGAGGAAAAAATCGAAGAAGTTGATTATGTCTTGCATCGATCTATATAGCATCTGGATGGAATAAAATAGAAGGATTTTCAATCAACAAGAATTGAAAGTGGAAACATAGGCATTTCAAACAATATCAGAGGGAGATCGGATGGCGCAAAGGACATGGAAGAAGAAGCTTAACAATATGATGTGCTTAGTTTTGATAGAGGAGGGAAATAAGATGTAGACTTCAAAAGGTAGAAGTGATGGGATGAATTTTCTTGTAATGGGCTCAAAGTGAGAGTCCAAAAGAGTTTGTTTTGTTTTATTATTAATAAACAAGCTTTTTCATCAAAAACAACTTCCTATCTTTAAAAGAGTAACTCCTAAATAGGAGAAAGGATAAGTTCCCCTAGCCATGCCTGTAATGTTTTCAATTTCATTAATTTTTGTTGTGCTCGGTTTACAAACCAAGAAGGATCTTTTTTGGATGTTTCGTATGTTTATAAAGCAAGAAAAATGTGTAGTCAACATTTTGAATTTTAATGAAACCGATAGCGTCTTTGTTAAATATTATCCTCAACCCTCTTATATTAAATTATAGCCTTTTTATTCCCTATCAACCCATTCATAAGAATTAATTATTAAAGCTCTGAGTACGATAGCGTAATTAGCACGTGACAATGGTGTAATTATGAGGAAGAAATATTTCAAAATATCTATAAATAGTTTGATCTTAAATTTTATTTATGAATTTTTGTTTGGAATGATAATAATAATAAAGATAATGTTTCAATATAATATATTAATGAACTGGAAAAAGAAAGTTATTTCACTTGTCATGATCCTGCAATTAATATCTTCCTTTCATGTCTCACTAGCTCTCTCTCTCTCTCTCTCACGCACACAACATTCTCGTTTCACTAGTTGCACACACTGGCTCACACACAACTTTCAATAAAAAACTGAAAACAACGTTCTCGTTCACTTCACCGAAACTCACACAACTAGCAAAACAATTCCTTTCAATCATATGTTCTACACCACAGAGCCAACAATGATTTTTATTGATTTACATATTTGTCTTCCTTCCCTCTCTCACTAGCTCAGACTCTCTCTCTCTCTCTCTCCCACACACATACAACATTCTCACTTTCTGTTTCTTTCTAATTCAAAGATATACAAATCACTCACCCGAAGAACACCACCGACGTCAATGATTTATTCACTTAAATCCACTAAAACTGACACCAACAACAATTTTATTTAGTCATCGAGTACCGTGGTGAAGCTTAATCAAAGATTTTTATCTAGGTGATGAATTAATATTTTCAGCAAGTTTCCCTGAATCATCTTTACTAGTTAAGTCTAATTTTTGAAATTAAATGTGACAGGATCTGAATCAAGGAAGGATAAAGATCGGAGGATTTTAATATTGGAAACGAGGGGTGTGGAAAGATATATCAAAGCAACACCCTTCGGTTAAAGGTGAGCATTAATCATATTCACTTTATGGATTTTCCCTTCCGAACCAAATTTGGGGGTTTGAACATTGGGAGTAGAACATTGGGAATAAAACTATATACCACAGTTTGATCGCAAAAGACGAACTGATGTCTGAAACTGAGTAACAGATAATGCGCAAAAATTCATAACCAATCGCAGAACTTCTGACTTAGACTTAATGAAATAAACCAAGGTAGAAAGAGAGTAATCATCAACAATAGTAACAACGTAAGTAGCACCACAAGAAGCAGGAATTATGTACGGACACCAAATGTCACAATGAACAAGTTCAAAGAAGTTTGTGGCTTTATTTGAACTCAACTGAAAAACATCTCTTATTTTTTTGGAATGAAAAAAATGCCACAAGGAGTAGTACTCCGTACATAATCACAAGGAACGGGTAAAGATGCTAAAACTGTAAATGAAGGATGCCCCGGCCTTTTGTGTCACAACTCAGTCGAGGTCAACCTCTTAGACTTAAGCATATAATAGACATGTGCGACTGCCGATAAGTATTTCAACCAACAAACGCTTCACCTCTGTTCACCCACATTAATCACTGTCTTCGTAACGCTTTCCTGAAGTACACATAACTTATTCGTTAAGAAAGTGAAACACCGTGCATTAAGAAGGAACCTAGAAAAGATGGAAGATTGCATTCCAAAGTCGGAAAATATAGAGCATGATCAATCTTGGCATATTAGAGAAGACCAAAGAATCTTCTTGAACTGCTATAATAGAAAGATTGTCCGGAAGCTTAATAGTCACAGGTGAAATTTTAATAATATCACAAAGCAAGGCCAGATTACCTATCATATGAAAAGAGACACCAGTGTCCCAAATCCATAAGGAATGCTTACCAGTAGCATAAGTGGAAAGAGTGTTCATGGAGTTGTATATTTGCAAGACATCCAGTCATTGATCAGGACTGAGATTCGAACCATGAGTTGCGGGCTCTGGAAAGAGGACAACATCGGAATAGAGCTACTGTTGGACCAAGAGAGCCACACCACTACCGGCAGCTCCACTGCTGCGACCGGCTCTGAGATTACCACGCCAGACCAAACGATGGACAAAACCTTCTGGAACGTCGTGAATTGTCCAGCAGCGAGAGACTTCATGACAAAGCTTCCCACAATGAGTGCACAATGGATGGCTGGTTGAAGACTTTTCCAACATCGATGGACCTGATGGACTTTTCCCATAATGGGCTTGGCCTGAGCCACAAACGCCATGCCGTCAGACTTGGAGTCGCGTTCGCTCATTAGGATCTTGTGACGTTCCTCCTGAACAACCAAAGCGTAAACCATGGTGAGAGATGGAAATGGGTCTTACGCCATGATGCTGGAATCGAGAGTACCAAATGTGTCATCGAGGCCAAGAAGAAATTTATGAAGGCGATCTACATCACGTTTAGTTCAAAGCTTGGTCGTGATGTTACAAGAACAATTGCCGCAAATACATGCATGAAGAGGGATATATGTAGTGATCTCGTCCTAGATTTTCTTGAGCGCCCCATAGTATAACACGACGAACTTACCACCCTGGCGACAATTCGCCAAATCCGCACAAAGTTGAAGTAGGCGAGGGTCATTTCCTACTAGAAAAATGATGGCGCAACTCCTCCCAGAGTTCAATAGACTAAACGACCCAACCGATCAACATGGATTTAACACTGTACCAATCATCAAGATCCACAGAAGCAACATCAGCCTAAGAGATATGGCTGTCAATGAAATCGAGCTTACATTTTACCTTGAGAGTGTTCTTCATCGAGGTGGTCCATTCCTGATAATTGTCGCCCTTAAGAATAACCGTACATAGAGACAAACCCAGATGATCTGAAGGATGAATGTAAAATGGAGATGCGTGATCAAGAGGGCGCTGAAGAGGCTAAGTACCGACGTCAACGTGAGGCGGTGGCGGTGTAGGAGACAGCAGCAGGATAGAAGTCTCGCCGGTGATAGGAGACTAGTGGGGGATTTACCGTACTCTTTCCGTAGCTCATGACTCAACGACACCGAAAGTAATATGGTGGTGGGGTATTTGGTCAAACAAATCAAGTTTCAGAGAGTAGGCTATGATACCATGAAACAAGGAAGATTGAAATATTTCGGGAAGAATGATCTGTCGTATATTCACAAGTGAAGGGGTTATTTATACACAAATGTACATGAAGTAATTAAGGTAACTACGTAACTTATTACAACAAAAACTCTATTATTATCTACTTTATTGTAGTTATAACATCGCATTTTATGAGAATATCGTTTCATTATCCACCTTTATAAGGAAGTATTAACCATCGAACACACCACATGTCATAAACACTAGAATAAGTTTATACATCCTAAATGTGCTAGAATCAAGGATCAAAACAACACCGATCATGTTACTCAAATACTCCCTAAATGCTAGTTTAATATAGTTTCAATCTCTTGTACCTTCGCAAGTTAGTAGTTGTCAGCGACCACCCGCCCCTCTCCCAAATCGTTTTTTAGCAATACTAGTTATTCCTAGCACGTAGTTAGATTGATGACCCGATCACACCTGTGTGTAGTCAACTTTTAGATTTCTAACATTTCTATGGATGACCCCGATCTAGCCATTATCTACCCCACAGGTAGCACAGTAGTAGAACCGGGAACAACATTATAAATATCTTATCTTTGACCACTTGCCATCCCCCCCCCCCTTCAGTTTAGTGAGTGCATACCGTGAAAAATGTTTTGCAGGGCGGGCCAGGAACCAAAATTTTAAGGTCCAAAAAATGAGCTAAAATTTCCTCCCAGCTCTATTTCATCTCATTATTATTTAGCAACAATATCCATTTCACATCCTAAAAAACTTCCACCAAAACACACCCCTAAAATTCTTTCCATTCACACCATTACAACAATTCAAGTGCTCAATTAAATTTCTCCTTTCAAACATCAGCAAGTACTGGAGGAATAAAAATACATCTCATTATTGACCTTGAACATTTTTTAATAAAACTAGCAAACATTATTGTGTACATATTACAATGACATAAGATCTATAAGTAAAAGAAAGATGGATATTGGAGAAAATTATTATGTATACTTATATACGTAATACATACTACTATATCTTTTGGTTTAGCCATAAGAAATATTCCAATTACTAATTAATTATTAAATTCATAAAATTATTTTCTTTTGATTTATATCGACTATATCGTGAGTTAAATGGATTTTAGATTGTTACGGATTGAGTCAATTATGAATTATAATGGGATACATGTCAAAATCATTTGGATTATGTTGGTTGTTTACTGAGTTCATTACGAGTCGGGTGATGTTGATTATTTCTCGGGTTGAATCAGTTTCAGATTGACTGTAGGTTGGGTTATATATTTGATTTATTGGGTTGAATCGGTCTTGCGTTGAATCATATTCAGACTGTTTACGATTCGAGTTGATTATAGGTTCAGATTGATTGTGGATTTGAGTTCGAGTTGGATTCAGATTTAAATTATCCCATCAAGTCGACTTCCGGGTTGAATTTGAATCGTGTTAGGTCGGATCTAAACTTGGTATCTCTCAAATTATAATCGGGCAATTGTGTTGTTCGATCATGTCGGATTTGATTCGGATTAGAAATTAACATTTATATATATATATATATATATATATTATTTATATATTTATATTTGTCACGGGAATACAAATGTTGATGTGATTTATCAACCCCCACGTTGTCCTTGTGATTTTGATAGACATTGTTATATCATGCCCTGCATTTTATTGTATACGCCCTGTATTTATATCTTTTGGATACAAAATATTAAAAATAAAACTAAAATCAAATCAATATGAACATTTAATTTTAATTTCAATTTTAAAATTTTGAATATTTAATTTTAATTTCAGTTTTAAATTTTTGATTTACTACTGACGGTGATGTGGCGGCTGTCAGCGGTGGGCGCCCTCCGGCTGATGGTGGTGACCGATCAAATTTTGGCCGATCTCCGGCCAATTTCCTGCCGATCTCCGACCAATTTCCTTCCAAGTTCCGGCCAAACTCCGGCAAGCTCCAACTCCGGTGGTCGTGGTTCTCCTCGTGTGGCTCTCATCGCATGGTTCCCATCGCATGTGATGAGAGTCATGTGATGAGAACCATGCGATGAGAACCATGAGATGAGAATCGTTTCGCATGGCTGTCATGACATGGCTCTCTTTTGGTTTTTGTTCTTATGGTTCTCATCGCATGGTTCTCATCCCATGGGATGAGAGCCGTGCGATGAGAACCACAAGAACAAAAACCAAATGAGAGCCATGTTATGATAGCCATGTGAAATGGTTCTCATCTCATGGTTCTCATCGCATGGCTCTCATCGCATGTCGCATGGCTCTCATCGCATGCGATGAGAGCTATGCGATGAGAGCCATGCGATGAGAGCCATACGATGAGAACCATGCGATGAGAGTCCTGCGATGAGAACCACGCGATGAGAATCACGGGATGAGAACCACGACCACCGGAGTCCGAGCTTGCCGGAAATTAGCCGAAGGTCGACCGGGAATTAGTCGTAGGTCGGTCGGGAATTGGCCGGAGATCGGCCGAAATTTGACCGGTCAACACCATCAACCGACAGGCGCCCACCACCGGCGCCCACCACACCACCGCCAGTAGTAAATCAAAAATTTTAAACTAAAATTAAAATTAAACATTCAAAATTTTAAAACTGAAATTAAAATTAAATATTAAAATTTATTTATTTTTATTTTTATTTTTAAGTTTTAAGAGCATGTACAGTAAAATACAGACGTGATATAGCACTTTTGATATGGTGACAAAATTATTTAGAAAACAACTTGCATAGTTAAATATGGGAGGACCATCTTGATTCAAATATATACGAACCGTGCTTGTCTCAATAAAGTGACTACTAATAAATTCGACTACATTATTATATTAATATCTCCTGAAACTATTTTTTTAACGGAATAAATGATTCATTGTTAATAATTTGAAACTGGAAATAATAAAATTGGTTTAGATTGTGACCGACCGACTCATATATTTACACGTAAGAAGACTAAACTACATACGTATTGCAACCTTAAATATTGTTCCCAAACACGTGTTTATATTCATGCCACGTAGTGAAAAATATATGGAGGTTAGTGGTGTTAGTTAGGGTGATCGTATCGGGTTTGGGTCGGGTTGAAAACAGTTCGGGTTAAAACAGGTCGGGTTAAAACGTGTCATATTTATTTTTTGGGTCGGCTCGGGTCGAGTCGGGTTCCTATCGTGTCGGGTTAAAACGTGTCAGAAAATTTTCTCGGGTCGTGTCGGGTTCGATTACACTCGTGTCGGGTTACTGTCGTGTCATTTTTTTACTCGGG
>JAULKM010103474.1:0-25238 GCA_032355605.1 Rubia tinctorum | reverse complement strand
CCCCCCCCCCCCCCCCCCCCTCACTTCACCCATTTTACGCCTGCTTATCTTCTTCTTCTTCAGGCGCGCGACCTTACTGGAAGAAAGTAAAATCTATATAAAAAAATTGTGGCTGTGTGTATTCATATATAGTGAGTACTAAGAGTATACCAAATATAAATAAATATGGAACATGATATATACAAAACCAATAAGAAAGGGCATTCATTTATTATCCATATTGTAAATCAATTATATCTCTATTACCCACCCCCTCAAGCGAAGCGATGGGTTTGTCACAACGCAATGCTTGGAACATAAGAATTCAAACTGAGGACCAGGTAACCCCTTTGTAAAGATGTCAGCAAACTGCATGTCCGTAGAAATACGAGCAACCTTGAACTTGCAAGAAAACACCATCTCACGTAAAAAAATGATAATTAATATCAATGTGCTTGGCTCTCTTGTGTAGAACTAGATTCAGAGCGAAAAAGTGAGTACTATTATTATCACACAACAAAACAGGAGGCACCTGAGTTGACACACGTAAATCCTAAAGAAGATTCATCAACCAAACTAATTCCACAGCAGTGTTAGCCATAGCAAAATATTTTGATCCCGGACTAGAACGAGACACTGTTGGTTTCTTCTTAGCACTCGAAGACACCAGGTTACACTATGAAAAATTACATAACCTTATGCATACCTACGAGTCTCTATAAAATGAGACCAATCAGTATCAGAATAACCCATAACTAGTAAAGCAGATGAATTTGCATGAAACAGAAGTCCATAGTGGAGAGTACCACGCGCATAGCAGAAAATTTGTGTAACAGCTTGGAAAATTCATCAGTAGAATCCTTTATGAACACACTAACCATATTCATAGCATAAGGCAAGTTGGGACGTGCAATCGACAGATAATGAAGTGCTCCAACCAAAAACCGATAAAGTTTGGGATTTTTGAACGGCTTACCGGAAGAGCTAAGTAATAGTAAAAAAAGCTACAAATAGAATGACAACAGGTGATGAATCCTGCATCCCTGCGTAATATAATGTCCTTTGCGGATCTGACTTGACCAAGGAATAAGTCTTCGGAAGTACGAACAACCTCCAAACCCAAGAAATAATGCAGAGTACCAAGATCAGCAATCTGGAATTCCTGATTAATAGGATCAATAAACATACGAATGAGAAAACCATCATTCCTGGTGAGAATAATGGCATCTACCTAAACAAACAAATAAAGGAGAGAGGCACCCTGAGAGAACACAAACAAAAATGTATCGGAAGAACTGCATATAAACCCCAGATCCATAAAAAATGAGCTAAAACGTTGAAACCCAGCATGAGGATCCCGATTCACACTATAAATTGTTTGTGTAGACAACAAACATAATTTGGACGCATGGGGTCTTTGTATCTTGCTAGATGCTCCATATAAATTGGGGAGTCAAGAACAACATTTGAAAAAACATTCTTGACATTCAGCTGTTGTAACTGCCAATTGCAAAGAAAGACCAAAGATAAAATAGTACGAACGGTAAAAGCCATCACCATAGGACTGAATGTATGATCATAATCAAAACCAAGAAGCATGCAAAACCGAACAGATAAAGATCCAGAAGCATGCAAACCAGAAATAACATAATTTGGAACTTGACCAAGTCTAGCATGCCATGTTTCAAAAGACGCACGCTACTTATTTGATTCCACGGTTAAGAACAAAGCAGATGCACCATAGTCTAAAACATAAAGCCCATTTTCACTATGACCACAACAAAAAATTTCCTTGGTGATTTTATGCTTATAATAAATAAGCAATCATCAAAGAAGAAAATGAAATTTAAATCCCGAATTAATTTGCTAATTGAAAGATTTTTTAGTGATATCAGGCACAATAAGCACATCATAAAGAGATATGGACTCAGAAATTAGAGTAGCACCAATATGAGTAATAGCGATTTGAGAACCATTACAAACAGTAGGTCGACACCATGACATGGGATCACATTATCAGCAACAGTATAAGATGATGCAATGTGTTTTGTAGCTCCATGGTCGACAATCCATCTAGAGTTATCGTGTCGTCGATGATAAGAATAACCAGTAAATCCCAAAATATCATACCATTGAGAACCAAAATGAGCCATAACACATACGGAAAATTTAAAAATCAGTAAAAGACAAACATATGCTTATAGAATCAACGGCGATTGTGACAAACGTGCCAAAAATACTCAGGCGCGCAGCAGATGCACAAGAAGCATATGGTGCATGTGTGATTCATGCGCACGTGTCTAGACGCTCGGGGGACGACTTGTTAGCACGTGCATCTCACGCGCCAAAATTGAGTGCTGAGACGGGGATGCTAAACTGCTATCAACTGCCGTAAATCAGACGTTCGAGAAGCTGGAGAAGAACAACGTCGAATGCCAAACCACCAGAGATGGAGAGTGAGAACTCGTCAGATAGTTGAGAGCTAGGTCGGAAAGAAAGATTGAAGAAGAAAATGGTGAGAGAGCCATCGGGAAAGACGCTTCCGGAGAAGATGTGGTCATAGAACTCGACCTATAAATTATCGCTGGTCGCCAGTGGTATGAAATTCACCGCTGGAACTAGAGAAGACCGGATATTGGAGAACATTATGCCAATCGGAATAACGGGCATGGATGAAGTTGACCCTAGCCAAAGAGTTGACGAAGACACTGGGAACTGGCTGGAACGTCGTTGGAATTTGACCGGGAATTCACCATGAAAGGGTGCCTCCAGGAAGGGTCGTGTCAGGAATGAAAAAAAACCAGAAGGGGGGGAGATAGGGCCAAGATTAGTGAGAGACTCTGATACCATGAAATAAATAAGTTTCCCGTGAATGATTTGTTATTCAGAGAAGGTATAAATAGAAAAGACTACAATGGATTTTTAGTACTAGTCCAACTCTAAATATAATCTACTCATCAACCTTATCGGGATCTAGTTTGCAATCTGACTTATCCTAACACCTTGTCTTCTCATGATCATGGATGGAATACAAGCAGTGCTCTCTTGTTTGTGCTATTTTCCCTCCATCTCCATTTTTCTTACAACTCCAGCTTTATCACTTGATAAAGTGTGCACATCGTACTCTCTTAACCCTATTAATATCATGCTCCATCTCTTTTTATTTCTTCATACTTTACTCTATTTCTCTCCTGAAAAAATTTCTTAGTTTTCTCCATTCCTTCATATTACTTTCTTTAAATTATTTCCATTATTTATTTTTTCACACATTCATTTCTCGCTCAATTTTTGTCACCTGCGTGTTCATAGTCGAGTGCATGGAGAAAAGGAAAGGTTAGTAATCTTGATTTGATTAATGATCTATTGAGGAATATATATCGTTACATAGCTATAATGCTCCTTTTTTTTTTGAAGAGCTATAAGGCCTCATTGAACATTTTTTGGTTATATTTTATACTTCATTTTTCTTTGTCAATTTGGCATCCTCTATGCTCATCATGTACAATTTAAGTGAGTTTGCCTGAACCTAAGCTAACATTATTATTACTACTACTATTCACGCTACTCTTACTGTGATTATTACTAGATTTATTCATGCTCTGTTCCTTGACATTCTCCTAGGAATTCGCTGAGATTTGGATTGGCGACAATGACGAGGATTCCGATGAGTCTGCCATGGTGGTGAAGTGGGGATTGGCTACGAGAGGATTACATGGAAGATCATTGACTATTTTGGTGACATTGCTGGTAGGAATCGACGGAGATGATGGTTGGGAGCAGTTGTGGCGTTTGACAAATGAAGAAAAAAGAAGAAGAAAGAAGAAGAAGAAGAAATAAAAGGAAAAGGGTAAAGCGTGGATTTCATAAGCTTTGGCATTTAGGTCATTTGTTTTTATAATTCAAGGGTAAAATTGTTATTTCCTTGAATTCCAGCCAAACTTGTCATTGACAAATGAAGTCAACGGCTCTCATGGTTATATTGACAAATGTATCAATGAATTAGGGTTATTTTGGCACTTTCTCATTTTGCATGGTTATATTTTGTAACTTTTAACCTAAAGATATGGTTATTTAGCATGTTCCTTTATCATAAATGGTACTCCATGTCTAGCAGCTCAAGCTGCAAATGGTGAAAATTGAAGATATAAAATGTCGAAGCTACCTTCACTTCCTTTTTCTTCACCCTCACCGAACCTCCCGCAATTACCAGCCTTACCAATTACCACCACCACTCACCACTTCACCATCACCACCTGCCACCCGTCACTCTCAAAGTAATTGGTGGTCCCAAGTTCTTCAAAATTCGTACACACTCTGAATTTATGAATCCCAACGGTGCTTAAACATTTCTAGCATGGTGGAATCGAATGCCTCATCAGCAAGCTCTGACGATCATTCACCTTCTCCACTGAGAGGTTCCAGAATCAGCCGCATCGGATCACCGCAGAGGACTGTCTCCACCGCCACCTGACACATATGCCAGCTGCCCTCCCCCAAAACAAGAAATCCAGCGCCCCTCATCAGGTTCACCATTCTTCCGAAGAATACAGTGGTAGAAATTATGTAAACAATCTAATAAACTTTAAATTGCTCGTCTAATATTATTAAAACCTAAACTAAAGAACAAACCAACAATAGTTAAAGTTCAAATCAGTAAAATAATGTTCCAATAAGTAAACTCCAACGCACTCTATACTTAAACTAATGATTATAATAAGTAAACTAAAGACATATATAGATTAACTAAACATACAATAAGAAATTAAAATATAAAGAACTCAAACAAAACCAACTCAAATGGCATTCTCCGATAAAATTATTAAACTTGTAATATCCAAACTATAAATTTAAACAATCGAACTAAATAGTTAAACTGACAAACTAATCACATCCGGAACTTGTAACACAAAAAATATAATCCAACAAAAAATGCAAATTCAAATTAGTAAACCCAAACCAAAAATATCCAAAAACTAATGTTTCTAATCAGTGGATTAAAGGAAAAGATACATGAACTAACAATTCATTATGAAATTATATTTGAAAACTCAACCCCAAATAACCTTGTTATGATAAAAATATTGAAATAGAAATAACCAAACTAAACATTTGAATAACCGTGTTAAATAGATAAACTATCAAACTTATCATACAAAAACTACAAGTCATAATCCAAACTATAAATCAAATTCAACATCCTAACATACATTATGAATTAACAAAAAAATCTAAATCGTCCATCATTCAATAACATATGAATCGCATAATTTAATTAGATTAAGATATTCAATCAACTTTTTGACTTTTGTTTCTTCTTTGTCGGGCCTTTGTTTCCTTTTGTTGGAAACTCTACTACTACTAATGTTCCTGAACGACATCCATATCTTCATCACTCAAAATCTGGAAAGATAAAAAATTTGGGGGCGGCTTGCTCATCAGCAAATTACTAACGAAATTGTTAAGAATGGATATAACATGCCCATTTGATCAAAAATCTTGAGAATCTTCATAAGGTTGCAACTGATTAATAATGGCTTCAGTAGCAATTTTTTAGACTGGGAATTGGTCAATACTTCAAACCCATCACAGTGAACTTCTTCCAATTGCTCGTACTTTTCCCAATTGGATGTACTTTTCTCAAAATTAAATCATTAAAAATATAAAGAAAGGACAAAAATAAAAATCTTACCTCATCGTCTTTCAAATGTTGAACCCGGGGATAATTGATCACGACCTCAGTCTCATCCATAGCTACATTTTCAAATCAAAATAACAAATGAAATAAATTATATAACTAAATCAATAAACATGAAAAGAAAATACAAATAATAATAATAATTTCTTACCACATTCTTGTAGCAATGTCGAATCTACTACTTCAACATTTACACCTTGAGATTGTTCAGCTACACTCGAAATTGTTTAAAAAGACATTAAATAAAATAACAAAGACCATAAACATAAGAAAAAGTATCAACTCAATTTTCTTAAATCCTGAAAAATAAAACAATCACTCAATCAAAAATATATATAAATTATAAATTACAAAATTTACGATGTCAACACATTGATAACTTCTTGTGTAGAATGTTTAAATTGTAATCGACTAGACTTTCTCATTCAAGTAAATTCATCTAAATTCAAAAGAATTACATAAACACTGGGATAAAGAACTGAAAACATAAAGGTAAACACATAAACATGCCTAACAATATACTCTGAACACAAAAATCTCAATTCATGAAAAATGATGATTAAAAGCAACCAATATCTTATTTATAAAGCAACATATCAAATCATAAAATTAAAGATGCATGTACAAAAAATAGTTAAGAAAGATGAATGTACACCATGCCAAAGATTCACATTCCAACTATAATAAAACAATGTAAATAACTGAAATAAACATATAAATAGATATTGCAATTTTAACAGTTTCTTATACTGCAACAGTAGATACTACACTATATTAAGGGTTGCTTGCCAATCTCGCTTATTCAAATTCCAGTTTCACGGCTTCTTGTCATACAAAATTAAAAAAACATCCATACACAAAGAGAATAATCAAACAAATTCAAATATTAACAAATCAAGTCAAACAATACAATCAAGAGGGATTTCCAAAACTATCGTTCGAACAACTTTACCAAAAATAAAATATTTTGTATTAAATAGAAAATCATGTTGAATTGCACAAAAGTATTAAACAAGCACAATATTAAACAACAAACATGTTTTTACCTAGGTTATATTCTAAAATAACTGAGGTAAAAAGGCGGGTGACCAACACTAGGACCACAGGCTTACCGACAATGGTTTCTTTGTTATATGACCAATTGGAATGGTAGTTACCGATGTCGCTAAAAACCAAATGCTCAACCAATGCCAGTAACTATCGAATCCAAATCCGACGTCGTTATTAACTGAGTTCCTTGTCGACATCAGTCTAAAGTGTATTTGACCAACAACAAAGCTGACACTGGTTGTGGCCATGATCGCGTGACGTTAGTTCTATTATTAAGTGACGTCGGGAGGATAGCCATTTTTCTCTTGTCTACATGCAATGGTAGAGTCAATGTCGCTCAGTGGTTTCGACTGACCGACAATGAATCAAAATATGACCAAAATTGCTTAATAATACTAATTGAAGTTCAACATGGAACTACAAAGACTACTGAAGTATAATCTATCGTTAATCTCCATAACATATACAATATTTATAATAATAAATAAGAAAACTTTGTTTGGGTATTACAAGATTAATATTTGAAATCGATATCCATTAAAAAATTTGTCGCATGGTATTGGATTGAAACACTTGGTACAATTGTTTTACTGAAATAGTCATACTTAGATGAACACAATTCTTCCATGAATATGTTGAAAATCCATTGATAATTATCTATGCTCTGTTATTACAATGGCATACCAAGCATAGACTATTTCATAAAATAACACTCCACAAATAAAATATAGAAAACTAACATGTATAACATATGCTTGATGAGAGTGAAAGTGATAGTTACGATTGATGTTGTTTGAAAGGTTGTTGTGTACAATTCTCAATTATATTGCATCCTTCTTGAGTTTCCCACATGTTCCCATCAAACTCATAACATCTTCAAGTTATGTGATTCAAGGACTGAATTTTCGATCAAAAAAATATACAAAAATTATCTTGAACACACGGTGTCGCTCACATGTAATCATGTTGTCGGTATGATTGATAGTTGGGGACTGATGTCAATCATTCAAGCAATATTCTAGCGAAAATATCATTCATGGCTAGATCAAACTTAATTTATGCCTAGAACTCCTCATAAGTTATACAACATTAGGGAACACCATCAACAAAATAAATATCTAACACAATCATCACAACCATGTAAAGATTTAATCTCTTCATCTTTAACAAATAGAATTCACCAAAGAATTAAAATTGAAGCATATGATGAATGTAACCTCAATTTTTTTTATTCAGAGATGCTCCAACTTTTTGTTGTTGTTGGAGTTTTATTTAATTTTTTAATTCATTAAATGATAAACTTGTTAAATTTTTTATTTGTGGTGAGTGGAAAGTTTGAGAAAGATGATGAGATGGGGATGTTGGAGGAGATGGATGGTGAGAGGCTTTTTTTAGTTGTGGTAATTTTAGATAGGGTTTGTTGCTAATGAGATAATATTTAGGTGCAGAATTTTCATTTTCCCGCCAAAGTCTACCCAATAACAGACATATAATCGACGTGGGTCACGGTCGGTGTCAGTCAGAAATGCAGGTTTTACGTGGCCCATGACATCAGCTTCTCATGTGGTATCGGTCCAATAAGTGGGATTCTTCAGGCCCATGAACCGAATAAGGTATTTAGGCCGATGTCGGTATGCCATCTCACGTGTTGTCGGTAGGAATGAAAATGATGCTATTTCGCATACTATTGGAAGCCCAATGAAATTGGACCAAATTTGAGATTTTACCTCTACCCATCGTAGGTCAACCATTGTTCGATTACAAATATAAACCAACAGAAATGACATGAGGTTCTACCAATCCTTAATCTAAAGATCAATTGTTGCTCAACTTATGATATAAACCAATAAATAAGACTAAGGTCCGACCTTTTCTGATCTCTGGTCAACCTTTTCTTGAAATATGATATAAACCAACAAAGATAACCAAGCTTCAACCTTTACTGATCTCAGGTCAACCATTAATCAAGTTATAATATAAATGAACAAAGATGACTTAGGTTTGACCTTTATTAATATCTATTCAACCATTGGTTGACTTATAATATAATGACTGATGTTTGACCTTTACTGATCTCGGATCAACCATAGCTCACCTTATAATACAAACCAACAAAGATGACCGATGTTCAACCTTTACTAAGCTTAGGTCAACCATTGATCGACTTATAATATAAACCAACGAAGATGACTAAGGTTCGATCATTACTAATTTCAGGTCAACCGGTTCTCGACTTAGAATGTAAACCAACAAAAATGACCGAGGTTTGACCTTTATTGACCAGAGTTCAAACTTTACTCGGTTTCTAATATAAACTAACAATTATGGTCGAGTTTTAACCTTTACATATCTCAGGTTAACAATTAGTTGACCTATACTATAAATCAACAAAGATGACTGAAGTTCGACCTTTACTGATCTTGGGTCAACCATTGATCAACTTATAATATAAACCAACAAAGATGACTAAGGTTTGACCTTTACTGATGTCAGGTCAACCATTAGTCGACTTATAATATAAACCAACAAAGATGATTAAGGTTTGCCTTTACCAATCTCAGGTCAACCGTAGCTCTACTTATAATAAAAACAAACGAAAAATGATCAAGGTTCGACCTTTACTTGACTTATAATATAAACTAACAAAGATGACCGAGGTTCGACCTTTACTGATCCCAATTCAACCACTGGTCGACTTATAATATAAAACTAACAATGATAACAGAGGTTCGATCTTACTGATCTCAGGCTAAGCATTGCTCTAATTATAATATAAACCATCAAATATGACCGAGATTTAACCTCTAGTGTAGAAACCTCTATTTAAGGTAATAATAAAATGCCAAGAACTGCCTTCATGAAGAGGTTCCAAACTCAAAATTGCACTCCTAAGGATACACTTCATTTTAAAGTCAGTTCAAAATTTATCAAAGTTGGTTCTTGAGGAATTACCTCTAATAGATCTCGATTAAAGGTTGTTTTATTGTAGAACAACCTTTAATGGGCTACATTTTTGGCCCACTGCATAAAAAAATCTCTTAGGGTTTTCACGCCTTCATATTTCTTCTCCAAATCTATAAGACACAAGAAAAATGACACCTCTTCCCTTCACTTATCGAACATATGCTTCCTCCCGCTAGTCTCCATCGGTTAAACATACGCCACCTCATCCACCAATCAAAAAACATCCACCCCTCCTCCTTTCACTTCGCAACCGAACGCTCCTCCCTTACAATCCATCACCACCTTACCTCAACCCCATTGACACTGTGCGTCACAACAACTGTTTTGAAGCTCCCGCACTCTCGTGAAGCTTTATCACCTCCATCTTCTTTGTTTCCCTCCATCACCTCTGGCTTAACACATTTATCACCTCTGCCATTGGATGCCTCCACCATGTCTGAATTTTATATTTCAAGGTTAATTTTTGTATTAGTGTTTGAGATTTTATGTTTTTCTTCTAAATCTTTGGATGATTTAAGGTTTGAGCTTTAAGGTTTTCAACTTCCACATCATTCTATGTTAGTTTCTCCAATCGACCTTCCTTGTTTCTGTATTGATGATATAAATGTGAGCTTGTTGTAGTTTTTGCTTCAAGGCTATCGGAAATCAAGGTTTCCAACAGTTTTTTTAGAACCTGAGATATAGGTTCCAAATTTGGAAATGAATTTGAAACTTGATTGTAGGAATATTTTTAACTTCCTTTAATCATTGTATGTAAGACTAAAGGCAGAGCCAAAGAAGGCACCTGCAAGGTTCCTTCCGTGTTACTGTAAAATCATTTTTAATGACTCTTCTCTCGACTAGTGGAGCTTTACTCATCTCATGTCAACCATTGATAGGCTTGTAATATAAACAAAAAATGATGACCAAGGTTGGACCTTTACTAATCTCAAGTCACGCATTGGTCAATTTATAGTATAAACAAACAAAGATGACCGAGGTTTGACCATTATTGATCACAGGTCAACCTTTGCTTGACTTATAATATAAACTAACAAATATGACCGAGAATCAACCTTTATTGATCTTAGGTTAGCCATTGGTCGACTAATAAAATAAACCAACAAAGATGACCTAGGTTCAACCTTTACTGACCAGTGCTCGACTTACAATATAAACCAACATAGAAGACGAAGGTTTAACCTTACTGATCTCAGGTCAACCATTACTTGACTTATAATATAAAACCAACAAAGATTATTGAGTTTCGACCTTTACTGATCTCAGTTCAACCATTGCTCGACTTATAATATAAAGCAACAAAGATGACCGAGGTTCAACCTTTACTGATCTCAGGTTAACTATTGCTTGACTTATAATATAAACAAATGAAGGTAACTGAGGTTTAACCTTTACTAATCTTAGGTCAACCTTTGGTCGACCTATTATAAAAACCAACAAAGATGACCAAGATTTGACCTTAACGTTATTGGTCAACCATTGCTTAACTACTAATATAAATGAGATATGGTATTTGTTGTATTTTGTACTTAATTATTTACATTCAATGGTATTTAATAATTATGTAATCAACATAGAATGTAAAATATGATGGGCTAGATTTTTTAAATTTTAAGTTGGTGGGTCGAAAGATATTTTTGGCCCAGTATGAATAACGGCAAACGTTGGTAGGTCACTGACCTTCTATCGGTTAGACAGACGGGGCGGACTGATGTTGCATATTCTTGCTAGATAGTACATGATAAATAGTCATTTCAAAATAACATCGTTTTCATTTCATTTCATTATAATTATTTTTTGGTCCCCAACATATATTTAAATACCATATTTTGGTTCCCAATGGCAAAACCGCGTACATTAAGCATCCAACAAACACAAATTGATTTCTTTGGTCGCCAAAGGTGGTTTTCTGGTAAACCAGAATTATTTTCTGAAGCCAAAAGGTATTTTCCTAATTTTACTAATTTAAAAAGAGTTTCAATTAAATTATGGAGTCAATACACAAATATTCTATATTTGGGATAGTTTTCAAAAACCCTACAGAACATTAGGGGCTTAATTGAAAATATCGTACCACTCTCTAACCGCCGCTGCCGGTCACTGGTCCCTCCGCCACTGCCCCTCTATGCTGCCGGCCACTGGTTTGCCCTCCGTCGCCCCTCTTCGCCACTCCTGAATCAGATTGAAAACCCAACGGAAATCTAGCGGATTTTTTTATTTTGAGTCGTTCCAACCATACCCTCTCCCCCACCGCCCCGATTGTCGCTTCATTTTCACTGGATATCTTGAAATCGCGATGCGCTGATGCCACCACCCAACTCCCACGCCATCCTCACTGAGCCGACGCCATTGCGCTCTGGCGCCACCCTCAAAACCCTAACCCACCCCGCTTTGATGCCACCTGCAAATCGAAGAAGAAACAATTGAATGCCATTTGAATCCCTAGGTCTCTACAATTCGAGAAGCCATAGACGAAAACCCGAAGACGGAGAAGGTGGAGACGGCGATGCTTGAAACCCGAAGACGGCAAAGCTTGAAATTGAGGGCGGTGACGGACACCCGATATCATCGCTGAAGAAGACAAAGATTCAAATTATTTTCCGTTTTTATTTTTTATTCTTAGGGGAAAAGTGCCTTTTCACATAATTCTGGCTAAATATTACCTGAAAACCACCCGGAATCTGGTATTGGGGACCAAACAAATCAATTTGTGTTTGTTGGATGCTAAATGTATGCAGTTTTGCCACTGGGGACCAAAAGATGGTATTTCAATATATGTTGGAAACAAAAAAAAACAATTTAGTCTTGATTATATATATGTGCACCAACCCTCTTATTAGTTTCAAAAATTTAAAATTCCCCCTTTTCTCGAAACCTGCACTTTCTCGGGTAAATTTAGAAAGGTATGTCTTCCTCATCCATATCTTGTTCGTTTATATTATCAAATAAATTATTATCTATTTTGTGAATTTTTGTTTTCGTGTTAAATTTTAGTTATATTTATGGAATTTGAAATGGTAATGAACATTGTGAATTTTGTTTGTATATATGTTCATTTTGTGTTATGAATCGTCTAGGATATGTGGGTTTATGTAAGTAGTTGTTATTAGAGATAGATTTGTAGGTATGAAATTATTATTATTCAGAATTTTTCTTGTTGACTATTGTTGCTTGATTAGGATTTCTATTTGGATGAGGCATCAGTATTCTCTCGGTTAAGCTATTGGTTGAATATAAAGGTTACCAACATCGACTATACGTTTTGGTTTTTCATTGTAGTATAAAATTTTACCTTAGATGTGTTGTTAGTCACTACTAAGTTGTGCTATCAGTTCAATCAACAGCTAACCGACATCATCTTGACGTGTCAGTTATTCATCGTAGGTTACGATTTTTTGTTGAATGCGCCACTGATCACCCATCGACTATGCTGTCAAATGAATCGATAGCTGACCCATGTCGGCTAAAAGTGTCTTTCAAGACTCTGTCATGGACCAACACGTCCGCAGCGTTAGTCTTATTTACATAGGCGATTATTTATCAATGTCGCATATAACCTAGATCCTGCGAAACAAAGTACAATTTGTTCAATCCCAGTGATTCAATTTGCTCTACCCAACATCCATTCATATCACTTTGCGTCAGGTATGCCAATTCATTACTTTTTATTACAGTTTCTTATTATTTGATTACTAGTACATGAATTATAATTTTATTTATTTCATAACAACATGTGGGATCTAGTATCTGGAACAATCCCCTCAATGTCGACGCTAATACTATTTCCCTCGACAAGTTACATTTTAGATGCATTCTATCGCAACAAAACTTTGGTACTATTACCACAATGGAAAATACAATTGATGCATTTTTAAAACTTTTTTAAATCATTCCATAGTAACATACATTTATTTTCCTTTATGATTTAGTTCATCCTGGGGGACATGACACCACGCCTTCCGAAGAAGAAGGTCTCGGTCATTCTCCGGTGCAATTGTGATGGATGACATATGCACTATTCAAGTAAGTGGAAGAACAAGACTCATTCCCTAAAAGAATGGGGAAAGTTTCAGGCAGACAAGAAGTTATCTCACAGGGATGCAGTTTTCTTTAAACTGCTTGAGGCGACCGATGCCCGCACCGTACTCAAGGATATTTATGTCAATGGCATGTGGAGACGTAGATGAATGATTTTCTAAGACATACACTTGTATTTAATTAATATTAATTATGTGTATTTTGTATATTTTCATTAGTACTTTAATATATTGAATTATATATCTGGATAATTTTAAGTATTTTGTATCTCATTTTTTTTAGACTTTTAGCTGAAATTGTCCCTTTGTTTTACTCTGTTAATTACCATAGTTTTAGGGGTATTTTTTTTGCAAGTTTAAATGTGTGGAAAAAATTGAGTGAAGAGAGTAAAATAATGTCATGAATGGTTGATAATGATTCACTTTCTACCATAAAAGGAAAAGTGACAATTTTAGAAAAATATAAAAATGGTAAGTGTGTTTAACTTTAGAAAACAGGAGTACGACTATTTCAATCATTTTAAAACATAAAATCAATTTCTCATACCTCCAATTGAAATTCAATGAAACACAAAATCATTGTTTTAGCCTTGCATTAGATCAAATTGGTATATTACAATTATTTTAAACACAAAATCAACACTTTAGACTTGCATTTGAAATTTGTTTATTCCAATGAATTAAAAATAAGAAATTGATTCATTTGATTTCCAATTAAAATTCATATATATTAATAATTTTGAATCCCGAAATAGTTTTTTTAGCTAGGTAATGTTTTTTTCCTACTCATTATTTTGAACATATAACCGACGCAGCTCGCCCGTCATTTTTGTTGTCGGTTATACTGAAAATAAGATACAACGTCTATATGGCGGTACAAAGCGTCGTCCTGGCTTAGTATAGGACGTCCGACGTTCCACACTAGTTATGACAATATTTAATGAAATTATGAACTTTTTAACTTGATAAAATCATAATCGAGATAGAAAAATGTACCCTTAAAACTAGAGGTAAAAATATCTTTTACTTCATTTTAAAAATCGAGATAAAAGAAATTTTTACCTTGATTATTGGTCAAAATCAAACAATCGAGGTAAAAAATATTAAGTAAAAAATCAATTTTCTAGTAGTATCAGTAAAAGGAAATCATTAAAACAAACTATGTAATTGAACATAAACATAAATGAAACAGAGTGCAAAATAAACTAAATATAAACATAAAAGAGTACATAACACTCATTAAGCACAAAATCAGTAAGCATAAAAAGCAACGAGAGCTTAATCAAACCCTGATTATATTCTACACTAAACAAATGCCTAATTAACAAACAGAAATATCTAATAAACACATTAAACATTCAGAGACTTAATAATAAATTATCAACAAACCAGAAAAACAAAGCATGAATCATAAAAAATACTAAAAAATGAATAAAACGAAAAAAGTAAATCACATTTCAAAACATTTGGATCAGCAGCAAATAGTCTTGTTTGAATTTACATTCTCGTTGTATTCAATATTGTTGAAACAAGTGCAACTAATCTCCTTCGCACCTTTACATTTGGTCATGTTTCCAAATGAATCTAAAAAATACTGAAAATTCATGAAAAAATGTCCACTAAATGACATGCTGCACTGACAACGTAACCACCACTTGACCTGAAAATCGGCGAAACTGTTGGAAATTACCAAAAAAAAGGGCAAAAAACTCAAACTAACTAAAAATTGGAGATTTTACCTTCAAAGCACCAGATTAATGAAATTAAACTCAATTCTACAGTGAAATCATCAATTGGAGAAAGAAGAACAATCCAAGTCAACGTTTGGAATGAAAGAAAAATTTCGGCGGTTGATGAAGAAGAAGAGTTTCTGGAAACAGGGAGAAAAATATCATCTAAAAAATATATTATCATAATATACTCTAAACTAATTACAAACTGGTTCTTATAACTTATATAATATCTAATAAAACCCAAATTTTAACATGCACTCGTGTGAGCTCATCACATTATTATTTTTTACTTTATAAGATAGAGGTAATGTTGGCATTTTTCTTATTATTGAAAAGATACAAATCACCGTTCAGCAAAGGATATGATCAATTATTCAAGTAATCTCATAGACTACAACTCCAAGATACACGACTCTTCATCGTCAATCATTATGTCCATTGGGAAGGCCATTCAGCTCTATAAATAGAGGTCGGGAGGGTGGAGTTTTGCTATAGGAAAAAATCAATCCATTCACAAAAAACCATTATGCTCTTCTTCCTTTTGTTTTCGGTGTTGAAGTAGTTTGTGCAAACTATTGTAAACAAAACTTCATTTTATCCTATAGGATATTTGTTTTATATCATAGGCACACAAAAGAGAGCAAATAAAGTTTTAAGGAAAGTGTAATGCACGACTTGAAGATTGCATTTTATATTGATACATTTCATTCTATTCTCCTACACTTTCCTTCTACTTGCCTTTGTCTTAGACCAAAAAATTTCCCCAACAATCTTAAGGCTTTAAATTCTCTTGACCACAATGGCAAGCAAAGTGAAGGATCTGGCAACAAATATTGTCAAACTTGATAGGTTTGATGGTGGGAATTCGTTAGAAGAAGAGAGTTTATTTTCTCTTGGTGACTTTTGAAGGTGGTCTACATTCTCACTACAACCAAACCAAGTGTCAATTCAGAAGAAGAAATATTGGAGGATCTCCATCAGAAGCAAAAATGGGAGAATGATGACAAAATATGTAGGGGACACATTCTCATTGCTATGGGAGACAATCTCTTTGATGTGTACCACACAATGCTCGTCGCAAAGGAACTTTAGGACAAATTGGAGACAAGGTACATGACAGAAGATTCTTTAAGTAAGAAATTCCTTTTCTCATCTTTATTTAACTAAAATATGGTAGACGCTAGACCTGTCATGGAAAAATTTGCAGAAATTGAAAGACTGTTGAATCATTTCACTTAACACAAACTTGCAATGGATGGATCTATTCTTGTTGGTGGATTGATTGATAAGTTACCCCCCCCCCCTAAAAACTTCAAAAGAGATCTCAAACATAAAAAGGAAGATATTTCTCTTGAGGTTCTGGCTAATTCTCTTCGTGTTAAGGAATATTTGAGAGTGCGGGAAAATTCTCAAATAAAAGAGATTACAACGGAAATGATCCAATCACAAAAAAATGTGATTGAAGAAGGCCAAACTAGTAAGTGAGCAAAGAAAAAGGCTTATAATGGTGGTCATGACAACTATCTAAACAAGAAGAAGAAAGGAAAATGTTATCATTTCAAAAAGGTAGACTCTACAGGCATAAATTTAGACTTCTCAAGAAGACAAATCCTAACCCTTCGCATGGAGGAAATGATGACAAGCTTCTTGTAGCTATGATTTCTGAAATTAAGATTGTTGATGAAGACTTTGATTGGTGGATTAATTCGGGTGCCACTAGCCACATATACAAGGCTAAGATTTTCTTTAAGAACTTGCAAGGTGTGGATGATCCAAGTGTTGTAAGCACATGGGAAATTCAGCAACTACTCTCATTAAAGGCAAAGGAGATGTTGATCTTATGATCACATCCAGAAAAGTGATTACACTCACTAATGTGTTGTATATTCTTGAACTTTTGAAGAACTTACTCTCCACAGGGCTTCTCAATAAATTTGGTTTCAAACAAGTTACTGAAGCCGATAAAATTGTAATCTCCAAGGGTGGGATTTATGAAGGAAAGGGTTACCTTTGTGGTATTATGTTCAAAATCAATGTAAGGACTATCAATAAAATGAAATAAATTGTTGCTTACATGATTGAGTATTCTTCTATTTCATTGACATAATAGATTAGGATATGTTCATTATAAAAGGATTCATGACATTATTAAATTGGATCTTCTGCCTAAATGTCCTATAATTGATAATAGAAAATGCAATACTTGCATGCTAACAAAAATCACTAGACAACCATTTCCAAATATTGAAAGAAAATCAAACATGCTTGAATTGATTCATAGTGAATTATGTGATAAACATGCAACACCATCTTTAGGAGGCAATAAGTATTTTGCAACTTTCGTTGATGATTCAACAAGATATTTCCATGTTTATTTTTTGCATTTCAAAGATCAAGTCATGCAAATGTTTAATATTTATAAACAAGAAGTTGAACTTGCATGTGATTTATCCATTAAATTTGTTAGAACTGATAGAGGTGGTGAGTACTTTGAAAAAGAATTCTTTGAGACTACGGGTATTAAACGTGAGGTGAATGCTTCTTATACACCACAACAAAATGGTGCGACTGAAAGAAAAAATCAAACATTGATGGAAATGGTTAACACCATGATGTCTACTGTAGGCCTTAACTAGGGTTTTTGGGGAGAAGCTGTACTTACGACTTGTTATATATTCAACAGAGTTCCAAACAAAAGGAACTCAATAACCCCTTATGAACTATGGTATAAAAGGAAGAGTAATATCAATCATTTGAGAGTTTGGGGTGGTATAGCCATAGTTCCAAATGGATGTTGGGAGAAAGAGGTGTGCAATGCATCTTTATAGGCTATGCAATTAATAGAAAAGCTTATGAGTTTATGGTCATTGAACCTTATGACTTTGTTTCAGTTAATACTATTATAGAGTTAATAGATGCTATATTTTATGAAACAATGTTTACCACTATTTCAAGGAGCATTGAGAATGGCTCTAAACAAAGAGAAAATGCAGTAGATGACTCTCTTGACAAAAATGCAGTCATTGAGTTGAAAAGGAGAAAATTTGCAAAAAAAAGGCCAAATCATTTGTTTATGATTTTATTACTTATATTGTAGAAGGAATAAGAGATGAATTAAGTGATTGAAAACCTTATTATTTCAATACCGAAACTGATACAAGGAATTTTGACGAGGCAATGAGATCTCATGATTATTCATTTTGGAAGGAGGCAATAAATGATGAAATAGACTCAATTATGAGTAACAACACCTGGATACTCAAGGACTTACCTCCTGGTTCCAAACCCATTGATTGTAAATGGATCTTCAAAATATAAAATGAAGATGGATAGAACCATTAACAAGTACAAGGAAAAGCTTGTAGCCAAAGGCTTCACACATAAGCATTACCTTGTCAATTTTGATACTTACTCTCCTGTAGCAACAATGACTACCATACGGGTACTACTTGCGATATCCGCAATTAAAAATTGGCATATTCATCAAATGGATGTTAAAACTGCATTCTTGAATGGTGAATTGGAAGAAGCGGTTTACATGAAACAATCTGAACGATTTCTAGTGCCTATACAAGAGCAGAAAGTGTGCAAACTTATGAAATCCTTGTATGGGCTTAAACAAGCTCCAAAGCAATGACATCAAAAGTTTTATCAAGTGATACTTGATAGTGGATTTAAAGTCAATGAATCCGATAAATGCATTTACAGCAAGTATGTAAGTGGGAAAAGTGTCATAATTTGTTTGTATGTTGATGACATGTTGATCTTTGGTATCAACTTGGTGCAAGTGTTAGAAAGCAAATTGTTTCTTTCAAGTAAATTTAAAATGGGAGAGGCTGATGTTATTCTTGGGATAAGAATAAATAAAGATGAAGGATAAATAATACTCACAAAATCTTAATACATTGAGAAACTTCTTAAGAAGTTCAATCATTATTATTTCAAGCCAGTCTCTACTCCTACTGACTTTGAATTAGACTATGTGAAAAATAAGGGAGAAGTTGCATCACGGGCTGATTATGCAAGTGTGACAGGCATCTTAATGTACGCAATGACTTGCACACGTCCAGATATTGCATATGCAGTTTGAGTGCTAAGTAGGTTTACAAGTAATCCTAGCAAGCAACAGTGGCTTGGAATCACGAGGGTTTTAAGATATCTCAAGAAAACAAAGGATTACAGTATCAATTACAAAGGGATACCCATCCATTCTTGAGAATTATTCTGATCCGAGTTGGATCACAAAAAAGATGATCACTCATCCACAAGTGGTTAGATATTTTTTCTTGGTGGTGGAGCTGTCTCTTGGGCATCAAAGAAACAAAATTGTATAAGTGACTTTATCATGATTGCTAATTTTATAGCATTAGCCGCAACAAGCTAAGAAGCTGAGTAATTTATTAGATGAAGTACTGATGTGGCCTAAGCCTATATTGCCTATATCTATATATTGTGATAGTACTTCATCCCTTGAAAGGGCGTATAGGGAAGTGTATATGGAAAGTTAAGACATATCGGAGTGAGACATGGTATGGTTAGAAACTTGATCAGAAGAGGAGTCATAACCGTGGACTTTGTCAAATCCAAAGAGAACTTGGTGGATCTTTTAACCAAAGGATTAAATAGAGATGTGGTGTTGAAAACATCCATTGACATGGGATTGAAATCCATAGTATAAACCATACAACGGTAGAAACCTTAATCCGTCGCTAGCGAATTGCATAGTACTGGATTCAATGATTGAAAAGTACATTGTTAAATGGTTGGAGCACTAGTTGAGGATATGGTGTTCATTTCTCGCTAGTATATAAGAGGATGAATTTAGTGTTCTTAAAAGGTTCAAGAAATGTCAAATGCAACATATTCATATGTTGTTTGCATGAAAGAAAACATATTTTGTATGGCGGTGATATGTGTTATATTGTGTTCATATTTTGTGGGATTATTATGATTTTATTGAGATATAATTTGAACTTTAGGTGTTTCTGGTGCAGGAATTTATGGATTATAAAGAATTGAGTGGGAGCTATACATTGTACTCTTTTTCCCTTAACCAACGGTTTTTTCCCTCTGGGTTTTCCAGGTTAAGATTTTTGATGAGCCGATGTGCTCCAATGAAAAATATTCTTATTTTATGAGACATTATTCCAGGGATGAAGGGAGAGTGGCAAAAAGCAGAATTGCTGAAGTTATGGAGTGAAAAGTGAATTATTGAAGAGTTTTGGATTTGAAGAATTAAATATATTCACTTCCCATATTGTTAAGGACTGTATTATCTCTTTCCAATTGAAATCTCTTAATTTTAGGAATTAGTTAATTAGAGGTAGAATATATTTTATTATATTTTATTTCTTTTATTCCGTGAAGAATCCGAATTGCAATTAGATTCGGTTTTCTTGGCAGCCGCGTGTATAAATACATGTAACCCGGAGTCAGAAGAGTACTATGTAGAGTAGTTTAGTAGTATTAGTTTAGGTTTAGTTTTCGTTTCTTACACAAGAGCTGCAGATTTCTTTTGGAATTGGCATTGGTGATCAAAGTGTGCATACCTGGGAATAATAATATTCTTTGAGATTCATGCGCAGCCTTGCGTTCGAAACGGGTTCGGTTGTTTTAAATTTAGTTATTATTTTATTATATTAGCTATGTTTTATTTTTATATTGATTATTTATTTAGTTTAATTATTATGAGTATCTAATTTATATCTCGGCATGGAATAACAAACATTAATTTATGAATCGAGAGACGTAATTGTTTTATAATTGATTCTTATGTGTTCTTGGTTTAATTTTATTATTGATGTGTTTAACTCTGACCAACTTGAATATTATTGGGATATTACTATCTAATTCCACCAATACGTAATCGTTGGAAAAGGTTGGTAAGTAGCAAGTTCTTGTGAAAAACAACTAACTAGCTAAGACTGTAATAGCAAGATAGGGAACAATTAAGTGTGCGTTACTGCTTCCGAATACTTGGGTAATTGCTATATCGGGTTCTTCTGATTCTTAATGCTATCGAGGTGTGTATCTAGTTTAGCGAATACTTTCCGGGAGCATCTTGGTAAGAGAATTAATTGATTAATCATAATTGATCAATTGTTGACAAGGTAAGAAAGAATTGGGGAGGATAAACGTACCTACTTTCCTATAACTGATAGATGCATATGAATTGATTTATCTTTGCGCCTATGATCGATGTTTAACTAATGTAAGTTATTCCGAGCTGATTACATTCATTATATATTTTATATTGTTAGTTTGTATTATTATTTCATATTCAATATTAGTTAGTTGCTTCATTATAGAAAAATTCTGAAAATTAAGGCGTGGTGGCTACACCAAACTATTCTATATTAGTAGGTAAATTTTATAGTTATTGCTCTGTTCCTCGTGGGATCGACTCTGCTTACTACTGTACTAATTTCATCATTAGAGTTTGCAGATTTATTTTGGCGAGTAAAACGACGTTCACCAGGCAGGACATATGAACTTTACTATGTGAGTGTATACCTTGAAGTCAATCAAAGTTCTAGTTTGAATTTTGGAAACATTCGTGAATTGATATGTGTTGTTTTATAGCAATTTAGAGGAATTGAATCTCTGTGTTACTGATATATGTTGCTAGTTACATAAACCATTGGTTCAAAACTTATCCTACCAAGCTGCTCGATGAATTATAGAAACTTTCACTAAGGTAGTGGTTCAATCGAAAGACACCATTGCTAATGCACGAGTTATTAGAGTGGGTTCAGTGACCTAGAAGATATTTTTCAATAATAAAAAAGGGGGGGGCATTTTTTTATTTTTCTTATTATTGAAAAGATACAAGTCACCATTCAACAAAGGATGTGATCAATCATTCAAGCAATCTCAAATTGTGCAACTTCAAGATACATGACTTTTCATCGTCAATCATTGTGTCCATTGGGAAGACCATTTAACTATATAAATAGAGGTCAGAATGGTGGAGTTTTGTTGCGGGAAAAAACCATACATTCATAAGAAATCATTCTGCTCTTCTTCTTTTGTTTTCGGTGTTGAAGTAGTTAGTGTAAACTATTGTCAATAAAGATTCATTTTATTTTAGAATATTTGTTTTATATCATATGTACTTAATAGGGAACAAATTTTTTTTTAAAAAAAATGTAATACAAGACTTTATGGTTGCCTGTTATATTTATACATGTCATTATATTCTCCCACACTTTTGTTTTACTTGTCTTAGCCTTACACCAACAAATTTCCCCAACGGGTAACAAAACTTTTTTACATTTCGATATATTACATTGTGTATGTTAAGTTTAAAATCGACCTAACAATATTAATAATGGTATTTCAAATGTTTATTTCATATTTGCATAAACATCATCAATGTGGTGATTGGTAAAATACAGGTAGTGTTTTTTTTACTTAACTGTATTTTAATTTAGTTTCATTTGCTTAATTTTAATTAAGTTATATTTCATAACTTATTTAGTTTATTTTAGTTTCGTTTAATGTATTTCGTTTAGTTTTAATTCAGATCAATCTAATATAATTTGATTTAATTGAAAATTTATCATTATTTTATTTTTATTAAATTAAAAAAAAATCAGTTCAGATCAGACAAAAAAAATAAAGTCAACCTAAAAATAAGCCAGCAAATGCATCAGCTATCCACCCACCTTTGTGTAAGCGTCAAATGGCATGTGATGTGAATTAGGAAAGATTTAATTAAGTGCCGTCTTTATCAAATTAATTAGGAAACAAGGTACAATAGAAGAGCATATTTTTAGTGTTCAGCCAAAATTATGTCAACAGTATATGGGTGCATGACCATTTGTGGAGCAGTTTAAGCGTACTACTCCCTCTGTTTTTGTTATTTATGGCACACTTAGTTAATTTGGCTATTTTCTTTTAAATGACACACTTTCCATTTTTGCAAGATTCCTTTAATTTCATCCCCTCCTTCTACTTTTTAATTTCTATATTCAATTTCATTCACTCATTTTTTTTTCCCACATAAATCCAAGCACCTAATCAAATCGGTGTAATATATTACGCGGTTTAACGTTTGGTCAATTAATTAAGAAGCCAAACTGATATGCAATCGCCAGTAATGTCCTGCCAAAATGAAGAGTTTATTTAAATTGTTATTGCGTATCATCAGATAGATTCTAAACACGATCTTTATTTTATTCATTTTTTTAAAAAATAAATTGGTTTTATCCTGACTTAATCGTGGATGATTTAAGAAAATAATATACTCTGATTAAGGCCATGTTATTCAGAGCTTATGTGCATTTTAATTCAGTTTAATTCAATTTAATTCAATTAACTTCAATTCAAATCAATTCAATTTAATTAGTGCAATTTAGTTTGATTTAATCATATTGTTACTATTTTTAAGTAAACTTATTTTTAGTTTAATTCTCAATTCAGTTAATTTCAATTCAATTCAATTCAATTCAATTCATTTAATTTCAATTTAATTTAATTCATTTCCCTTCAGCTCACATCAAATAAACTTCTGATATCATAGCCTAAGTAAGCATTGATGGAATCTATTTTACGTTTTCGAATAAAATAGTATTCACCTCTCAAATAAGAACTACTCCGTATTTATACAATTGCAGCGCATGCTTGATCCAATAATGATTGAGGAAAAAGACTAGCTAGAAGTGAATTATGGGAAACATTTGATCCAAAGAAGGAATTGGGAGGGAACGTTTGATTTGAACGTATCGAAGCGGCGTATTAGAGTAGATATCCCAAACACTAATATAATATTGATTGATTGCTAACCATTTGGATATGCTGAAGTTATTTTGACTAATTCAAACCAAGTTGACTAGAAATAACAATCTAATATTATAATATGTTACTGATTTAATTCACATTATATATAATCAATCATAACTTATAATAATATTATAACATGTTATTGATTTTAACTATTTACTATATCTAATCATTGTAATTGTTTGATTTTCATATTTTACTATCAACCAGCGATATTGAAGTCATTTTGGCTAATCTAAACCCAGGTTGTCTATAAATAACATACTAATATTATAATATGTTACTGATTTAATTTTTTACTATGTATAATCAATCATAACTTATGCTACTATTATAATATGTTACTGATTTTAATTATTAACTATATATAATCAATCATAACTTGTTAAAATATATAACTTCTCAAGATATAATTAAAACCTTCTCTGAAGAAAATTTAAAGAAACACATACTCAAAATAACAAAATGTTCTATTTTTTTATACTTCGGATAGAAATATGTATACATATTATTTATTTATTTATTTATTGATACATGACAAAGTCTTATTTTAGTCCAACTAACTGTTAAATGAGGACATTTTATAATTAGTGAGACTAATAAAGTCATTTGATATTTACTTTTCTTTATTACAATGAGATACATATAATTATGACAGCCTTTTAAAATGATTCTCAACATATAAATAATTACTTTTTAAAGATATTTGAATGACATTTCTTTAAAACAATCAAATTTTATTGTATTCATCAACTATCTCATATAGTTTTTCTTAGATGACTAAATTTTAAATTTTTAAATAAAATTTATTTGTTTTCAATTTAAATGTAAAACACATGTAAAAAATTTAATTCTAATATTTTAATTAATAATATCGCGCAACAGCAAGTTGCGCGATGTACTCCGCTAGTCTTAATAAATACTGTTATATATATAAGCATCCATTTAAAATGTGCCCTGATTTGATGAGAGCATTTTGGACAAAGTCTTGTGTAA
>JAULKM010103473.1:0-42602 GCA_032355605.1 Rubia tinctorum | reverse complement strand
ATATTTAATTTTATTCAGTGAGATATATATAATTATGATAACCTTTAAAATGAGCTCAACATATAAATAATTATTTTTAAATAAATTTAACTAAATATTATTAAAAAATAATTTTTATTGTATTTAATATGTAATGATTTCTAACTAAAACTAATTATTTCACTTTATTACTCATATAGTTTTCCGTAGATGGTTAAATTTCAAAATTTTAAATAAAATTCTTTATTTTAAATTTATATGTAAGACACAAAAATACATAAAGTAATCCTAATTGTTTAATTAATAATACCGCACAACTCGTTGTGGGACTCCAGTAGTTTTATATTTAAAAAAATTAAAATCAAAATAATTATTACAACAAAAAAATGCACTAAAGTATTTTAAAACATGTTTTGAATTCATTTAAAACTCAACATTGCAATTCAACTAAGATATTAGGCACGTGTATATATGGATAATTACGTTGTGGCGAAAAAAATATTATGACATTATCCTTCTCTCCAAAATACACAATTTTTGTTATTCTTGCATAAATATAGAAACAGAAACAAATGTTTTTTTTGGTGAAATGTTGGAAAGCTCTAGTACATGTTCTAGATTAATTGAAAGTTCATTAATTTGAAGTAAGAAAGGGAAATCGAAGAAGAATACGGATATTTGCTTGTACCTAATTGTTGATAAATATTCCGTTATGGACTTGAAAAATATAATAGGGGTGTATAGGGTATCATTGTTTGAGCGGATTTCAATTTGAAATTACGAGTAAAGTTTTTACGTTATGCATTTAGGTCCCTCCAAGCAAGTTGGAATTATCGAATCACGAAATTGACGATACCAAAATGCAATTCAATAATGTACGATTGGGACTTTGAAAGTCTACATTGAATACTTCTACACAATCTTGAAAAATTACACTGTAATTCAAAATTGTGTTACCCCATTATCTGTTGCTCCAAAATATATAATTTTGTTATTCTTGCCTGAATATAGAAATATTGAATAAATGAATTTTTTGGTGAAATATTTAAAAATGCTAATACATGTTTTAAAGTAATTTACAGTTTACATAAAAGTAAGAAAGAGAAATAGAAAATGATTACGGATATGTTCTTATGCTCGAATGTTGAGAAATAATTTTTTATGTATTTGGAAAATGGAATTAGGTGTATAGGATAGCATCACTTTCGAGCAGATTTCAATTTGGAGTTACGAGTAAAGTTTTTACATTTTGCACTTAGGTACCTCCAAAAAAATTGGAGTTGTTGAATCACAAAATTGGCATCGCTAAAATGAAATTCAGTAATATACGATTGCGACTTTAAAATTTGTGCATGTATGGGTGAACAAAAGGGTTTCGAAAGTCAACATTGATTACTTCTACAGTTTTGGAAAATTACAATGTTGTCAAAAATCCAGTTACCTCATTATCCATTGCTACAAAATACATGATTTTTGTTATTGTTGTCTAGATATAAAAATATTAAATAAATTATTTTTTGGTGAACTTTTGGAAAGCGCTATTACAAGTTCTAGAGTAACTCATATTGTGAACCCATTTTTCAAAACTTTTTTTCCTATTCTATCTTTTAAAAGTTGGGAATTTCATATTGTGCCATCTGTAAACATATCGATGATATATAATTATAATGCAGGTTCGTTGGGTTGTTTTAAAATTTCAAAGTATTTTTTAAAATTTTAAAATAAATACAATTCTAGCACCGGTATAGGTGCTAGATATTTTTCCACACCAATATTAATTGAAAAAGAATTACTATTCTAGTCATAAGCATGGATATTAGCACTGGTATATGTTATTCAGCCAAAATCGGTGCTGAAAAAATATTAAATTCAAACTTTTTTTCTTGATTGCTACCAATATCTAGCATATGTATTCAGTGAACCGATGCTGGATTTATTAATAGACACCAGTATTTTGTTTCATTTACTAGATTACCGGTGCCTATGAAATTTCTAGCATAGATATGGCTCTCCCAACAATGACATACCGTGTCCATATATACTTGTTTTCCAGTGATGTATAACTAGAAGTTACAAGTTACAACGAAACATAACCTAATAATAGTGCAATTGTAACAATAAAAATATTGAAACATAACATGAACCAACCAAAATTTAATGGGGTAACATAATAACCCGTTCTTAAATGAACCAACCAAAAATATATTTGAATTCAATATGAAACATTATAAAAAATAACTGACATAATTTCACCCGAACAAAACTTTAGTACAAAAAATGGCATGACAGTAACCTGATTCGATCCAACCTGACAACATTCTTACCCTACCCGACCTTACTCGAGTATAAAAATTACACGACAGTAAGCCGACCCGATATTAACTCAACCCGACACAACCAAACCCAAGGAAAAAAACTAAAACGTTTTGAACCCCACACGATAGTAACCCAACCCAACACGACAAATGAAATCAACACATTTAACCCGATCTGTTTCAACACGACACGTTTCCAACGTGACGCAAACCCGACACGATAAGCCGAATTGACATCTCTAGTTGGTGTCAATTCATGCACAAGAATCAAGTATCGGCTCACAAACCCCATCATTTATTCAAGCTCATTGGTGGAAACCGTTAAGTTTCCCTTCAAGCTTTGGTGTTTGGTGCAATCAACGGGAAAATTCAGTTTCCAATGAGGATATATACGAATAAAGTTTCTTGTGAAAAAAAAACTTTTGGATGAAATTTTCAGAACTTTAAATAATTTTTTAAAATTTTTTACAGGTATTCATTCTGTGTTGTATTACCTCGAAATAATGTTGGTGCTTCAACATTGTTGTACGTGGAGAAACCGGTGACTCGTGGTACAAGCAAACCAAGGCACTGAATCAGTACTGTGATGTTTGATCTCAAGCATGGCACTGTGGAAGGTGGAAGTGGCAAAAACGTGAGAAAATGCTATTATTGGTGCTATAGTAGCACCGTGAGGATGCAAATGGGGGACGCATTTGTTGAATGCGTCCTCATAATTTTTTGTTTACAAATTCTGAAGGTTAATTGAGTTATTGCCAAAGTGGGAAAAACACAGAAGATGCATTCTCTGAATGCAACTTCATGAGATGGAATTTTTAAAAAAATAGGTCATCATTTTTGGACCAAAGAAAAAAACTGGACAGAGAAAGAAACACGAAGGATGAACGGAATTGGTTCCTTCTTCTTCTCCAATTTTGGCCCTTGTTTCACCGCCAGAAATATGCACCCATCTTCACTCTCCGTCAGCGTCACATTCTCCTGTCATCATCCTACCGGTCTTCATCTCCAATTTCATCTCTGATTCCGCAACAATGTAAGGTTTGTCCCTTTGTTATATTTGATGTTTGTTGTTCTGAATTATGGACTAATGGTTGCTGCGAAACATCCCATGTAGATTGTCGTGAGTTCGCCTTGATCCGGCCATCCTCCGTGTAGTCTCACGAGCCACCTCCGAAGCAGCACGTGGACTACACGAGCCGCCTGTGAACGTCCCCTGCCACCAGAGATCGGATTTTTGGTTCTAAGGTAAATTTTCTGATTTCCAAAAAATATGTCCTCAGTGATATACGGTATTTGTTTCTGAAAATTGATCAAATATGTTATTGTGGTATTATTCGATATTATTTGAGTGAGTTTGCAGTAAAAGGCGTGATGATCATATAAACCTATGTGATAAGACATATCACACGACAACCTTCGTTGCTCAATATAGGGAGGGTTTCATGCCTGTCTGAGATCTTTCAATGTGGCAACCCACCAACTGGAGGTTGGTCTCTGATATCAAAAAAAATTCAACCGAAGGCAGGCCAATTTGTGGAGAGAAAATAAGGAATCAAATGGATGACATACTGTCGGGTGATCATAGATGTGTCAGTGGGTGATGTCCTACATAGAGACTCTCATCTTTGAACTGTTTGCAACGATGGTAAAGGTGGAGACAACGACAATGGTCTTTCTCTTTTTGGGTAGGTGGTTGTCACGGAAAATATTTTCCTTCTTTACTGCCATGCTACATTGCCACCTCTTCTTGGATTTCTTTGGACATAGGACCAGATATGCTTTTTTATTATTCACCTAACCTCTTCAACAAAATTATACATTTTACTCACCACACTTATAACAATAGCTGATTAGCGTACCGTACAACAATATTACTATCTTATTCAAATCAATTTAAATAATTATGTCGTCAAGGATATTTTATTTAAAATTCCCACATTTCACATGACTTCTAGCACGACCTAGTTGTGCAAGTGTTGGTTAAAATATACCTGCAGGTGCACAAACATCGTAATACGAACATGTGCACGAAATTTGTGCATTTCTTAAATAAACATATACTCCCCGTGCTCCAGCTCTATTTGCAACATTACTTTTTTGACACTATAATCCATTAATTTTTTACCACATATTTGAATGGATATAATTATCATATTAGATGTTGGTCAATTCGTCGTAAAAAATAGTTTTTAAATTTCCACTTTTTCTTTATCGTTGTTATATGTAGATAAACATATTAACGGTCAAACATGTTTCTTGAACAACGTGATAGTGATTGCACTTCAAATAGAGTTGTAACGGAGGGAGTACTAAATATTGTCCCTCTACACACTGGTGACCTCACAAAAGTTCCATACATGCAAAATCCTTGTTACCATTTTCTTCAACAGGAACAAATTTAATAATGTGGTCATATGAAAGTAAGTGGTATATATACAGCGTAGAACACAAAATAATTGTTGATCCCCTTAATTTTCATTTGGATTTGTGCAAGATCTAGATATCCGGTCATAATTTATTCAAACAGGCACAGAAACACTCCCCAGTGTAAAAGATAGTACAAACCAGTGTTCTATTTGTTCACCTCACTGAATAACTGGCCAACTCATAAATGTTAGGGAAAGTGATAAGTAAACATCGTCGTAAGCCATGTAATAATATGTTTGGAAATATTTCAAGTTCAATTTTAAGAAATTGACTTAAACACTAATGTTCATGTAAGTCACACAAAAGACACACATTCATAGATACACATATATATATATATGTGTGTGTGTGTGTATGTTAATTTTGTAATCTAAAATATCATTACAAAAATTTCAAAACATTTGTAATATTTTGTATTTTACAATACCATTATAGAATTTAAAATATTTAGAATTTAATTTTTTGAAATATGAATAAAAAATAAACAAAATGGTAAAATACATAATATACGAAACATTCCAATTCAAGTGCCCTCTTCTTTTTTCTTTGTGTTGTTAAGAATGGATTTTTGGTTTGAGTAATAAGTCATGTCGTTGAGTGCACACGGATCAATACATGCAAAGTGCTTGTTAAAATTTTATAAATAGGAATAATTAAGTTGGGTGCTGCTTAGAACACAAAATAAGTTGTATGTTGCTTATAACACAAAATAAATATTGATCTCCTTACTCGTTATGTGGGCTCATGAAAGATCTAAACGTTCAACTTCAGATAATAATATATTCAAACTGACACCAAAATACTTCCATTTAAATATTTTGTGCAAACAAGTGGTATATTGGTGCACCTCACAAAACAACTGACCATGCAAATATCGTCGAAATAGGATTATTTCTTTAAATAGATACTCATCAAACCAGATTATAAAATCCTAATATTATCAGTTATAGCTTTCACAATTTTACAACTAATAATTAAATTAATCGATGTTATGATATATGGAACTTCTAAAAACATGAATAAACATAAAACACAACTTTCATTAAGGGTGTGCACATTTTTAAAAAGTCAAAACGAGATTATATGTTAAAACATGCACTCCTCAAACCTTGAAGCTATATACAAGTTTACCAAAAACTAAACATAACTATGCAAAACTCCAAAAAAAAGTTATATTTGCATTTAAAAGGAAAGAGATCCTAATCGCACTCAGGTCTTCTACTCTTAACCAGTAAGACTATCACGTTTCTTGTCCTACATCAGTACGAACCTTGTGTAGTAGTAGTAGTACTCCAAGGTTCTGAACGATGATAAGGATGATCTCAAGGATGAAACTCAACACTGAACTCTTTGCAACGATTGTGGAGGGGGAGATAGTGGTGGCGGTCTTCATCTAATCTGGCAGGTGATTTTCGCAGAAGAGATTCCCTTCCTAAAGTCCACGCTACATTTCCACCCTTTTTTTTGTCATCTTTGGACACTTAACTAGTTCATCTTCTTTACTATTCAACTTACCTCTTCAATGAAAAATATAAATTTTACTCACCGAACACTCACAAAGATAGAAGATTACCGTATAGTACAATAATAATAATATTATTTTATTTAAATCAATCTACATAAATATATCTTCAATGCTATTTTAGAATTTAGAATCGTCACACATCACAGGATGGCTAGCATAACTCCACCAGGCAAGTGTTGGTTACTATATACCCCATGTGCAGGAACATCGTAATACTAATATGTGCATGAAATTAGTGTACTTATTTAATAAATATATACTAAATATTGTCCCTCTACACGCCGGTGACCGCACAGAAGATCGATACATGCAAAGTCCTTGTTACCATTTTCTTCAATAAAAACAAATTTAATAATGTGGTCATCTGATAAAAAGTTGTATACTTGTTAAAAAAGAAACTAATTGTTGATCTCCTTAATTGACATGTGGGTTTCAGCAAGATCTAGACGTGCGGTCATAATTTATTCAAATAGACACAACAAGCAAGTGGTTTAGTTTTTACCTAAAAAACAACTACCCAGCTCGTATGAACTACATTAGCTAGTCACACTAAAAATTAAGCATCTCCATAAGCCATGTAATAATGATGAAGATCCCAAAACGACTACCACCATATATGAAGACATTCCACGTCTTGATCAAACATTCAAGGGTTATGTTTGGGATCCTCTAAGTGACATGGTTAGACCGATGACAAGGTCAAGAACTAAGCTAAGGGATGCGGCATTGAAAGCTTTGATGGATCAACTTCATGATGAAGAATTCAAGAATAAGTTGGCTAGGGCTTGGATTAATTATTCAAGCTTGTCGATTAATTGAAGACGTTGTGAAGAATACTATACTCTTTTTTTCCACTGGATTTTCCAATGTGGTAATGTGATCATTGTAAACTATTGTAACATTATTTTATTTCAGTCCAATAACTCGACCATGTGGACTTTTGAAGAGTTCATATTTTCGAACCCAGTCCATTAAGGTTTTCAAAAATTATCTTTCATTCTGATTAGAGTTATATTTGGTAAGATTAGATAAGGAAATATTTTTTTAGTCTAATTCTACTAGACACGGCAGAATTAGAGTATTTTTAGAAGTTTTAGTTATATATGGTTTTAGCTTATTAAAGCTGCCATAAGTTGATTTAGATTCCAATTGTTTTTAGGGTTATGTGCTCGAAATCTCCTCTATAAAGACAGAGGGATGGCCTAAAATTATATACATCTTTTATCAATCGAATATTCAGAATTTTGAGTTATACTCATTGCTTGCGAGAGTCTTCATTGTTGCTTAATCCTGCGAGTTAATTAATTATCAATAACGTTGTGATCTAAACATGTGGGCTATTTAAAGAGCAAGTCGGAATTGAGTGTAACCTTCGGACCAGATGCTTGAATTTTGTGCGTTTATACTAGGCTGGGCAAAACCCTAGTGTAGACAAAGATCTAATTTTCGCAATCAAGAGTTTTCCCATGGAGATTCATATCAGTTGGTATCAGAGCCAAGTTAAAAGTTTTAGCGACCATCATATCAGTTGGTATCATAGCAAAGCAAAAGAGCCTTGGACGAAAATTTCATCAGTGGTTTTTGAGTTTTGCTTGAATTTATTTTCGAAATTTTCATCCTAAAATTATAAACTCTTTCGTGTTATATTTTAACTATTTTTGTTTGATCTTTCTTAGCAGGAAGGTTGAATCTAGAGTCAAAGGACGTCGAAGGGTCCGAGAGTTAGAATACTTCGATATTACTATCCGCCTTCACCTTCATCAATCGAGTTAGAAGGAAGTCGAAGAGTCTAAGCCTTAACAAGTATTATCCACCTTCACCTCCCAGTTTTGTAGTTTTTAGGTAGCTTATAGAGTTTATGTGCTTGCGATATTTTTCGTCTACTCTTCTGAAGAATTATTGCATGATCATAAACCTGTTTGTTTTTCACTATTGTAAACTATTGTAACATTATTTTATTTCAGTCCAATAACTCGGCCATGTGGGCTTTTGAAAAGTTCATATTTTCAAACCCAGTCCATTAGGGTTTTTCAAAATTGTCTTTTATTCTAATTAGAGTTAGATTTGGTAAGATTATATAATGAAATATTTTTCTAGTCTAATTCTACTAGACACGGTCGAATTACGCTATATTTAGAAGTTTTAGTTTGATATGGTTTTAGCTTCTTAAAGCTGCCATAAGTTGAATTAGATTCCAAATATGATTAGGGTTCTGTGCTCAAAATATCCTCTATAAAGAGAGAGAGATGGACGAGAATTATATATATCTTTTATCAATCGAATATTCAGAATTTTGAGTTATACTCATTCCTTGCGAGGGTCTTTATTGTTGCTTAATACTGCGAGTTAATTAATTATCAATAACCTTGTGATCTAAACATGGAGGCTATTTACAGAGCATGTCGGACTTGAATGTACCTTGCAGAACAGATGCTTGAATTTCATGCGTTTATACTAGGCTGGGCAAAACCCTAGTGTAGACAAACATCTAATTTCCGCAATCAAGAGTCTTCCAAAGGAGATTCATATCAGTTGGTATCAGAGCCAGGTTAAAAATTTTAGCGATCATCATATCAGTTGGTATCAGAGCAAAGCAAAAGAGCCTTGGACGAAAATTTCATCAGTGGGTTTTGAGTTTTGCTTTAATTTATTTTCGAAATTTTCATCTTAAAATTATAAACTCTTTCGTGTCATATTTTAACTATTTTTTTTATCTTTCTTAGCATGAAGGTTGAATCTAGAGTCAAAAAACGTCGAAGGGTCTGAGAGTTCGAATACTTCGGTATTACTATCCGCCTTCACCTTCATCAATCGAGTCAAAAGGACGTCGAATGGTCTAAGCGTTAACAAGTATTATCCGCCTTCACCTCTCGGCCAGTTTTTAGTTAGCTTATACAGTTTATGTGCTTGCGATATTTTTAGTCTACTGTTCTGAAGAATTATTTCATGATTATAAATATGTTTGTTTTTCATTATTGTAAACTGTTGTAACATTATTTTATTTCAGTCCAATAACTCGGCCATGTGGGCTTTTGAAGAGTTCATATTTTCGAACCCAGTCCATTAGGGTTTTTCAAAATTGTCTTTTATTCTAATTAGAGTTAGATTTTGTATGATTAGATAAGGAAATATTTTTCTAGTCTAATTCTACTAGACCCGGCCGAATTATGGTATTTTTAGAAGTTTTAGTTTGATATGGTTTTAGCTTCTTAAAGCTGCCATAAGTTGATTCAAATTCCAATTGTGATTAGGGTTTTGTGCTCAAAATCTCCTCTATAAAGAGAGAGAGAGAGAGAGAGAGAGAGAGAGAGATGGACGAGAATTATATACATCTTTTATCAATCGAATATTCAAAATTTTGAATTATACTCATTGCTTGCGAGCTTCTTCATTTTTGCTTAATTTTGCGAGTTAATTAAGTATCAATAACCTTGTGATCTAAACCTGCAGGTTATTTTGAGAGCAACTCGGAATTGAGTGTACCATTTGGGTTAGACGCTTGAATTTCGTGCGTTTCTACTAGGTTGGGTGAAACGCTAGTGTGGACCAAGATCTAATTTCTGCAATTCAGAGTGTTCGCAAGGGGATTCATATCAAATAAAATGTTTGAAAATATAGCAAGTTGATTTTTTTAGAAATGCACTTAAGTATTAATGTTCAAGTATGTCACACGCAGAACGCATGCACACACACATACACACACACACATATACATGGATGATAATTTGGTAATCAAAAGTACCATTATTGAATTTAAAATATTTAGAATTTAAATTTTGACATATGAATAAAATATAAATAAAATATAAACAAAATATTTTTTTGTCAAATACATAATATAGAAAACATTCCAATCCAAATTCTGTCTCTTATTTATTTGTGTGGTAAAGTATGGAATTTTAGGGTTGAGAGATATCCCATGTCGGTTACTACACAGAGATCCATAAATGCAAAGTTCTTTTCACAATTTTTGTCAACGTGAATAAATTATATAACGTGGTAATTTAAAAGTAAGTTGTATGCTTAGAATAGAAAATAAATGTTGATCTCCTTACTCGTTATGTGGGCTCAAGAAAGATCTAAACGTGCAACTTCTGGTCACAATATTCAAACTGGCAAAAAAACACTCCTATTGAATTTTTTGTGCAAACAAGTGATCCATTGGTGCTCCTCACAAAACAATTAACCAAGCAAATATGGTCGTAAAAAAATTATTTCTTCAAACATATATTTTTAAATCAAGATTATAAAATCCAAATATTATTATTTATAACTTTAAGAATTTTACAACTAACAACAAATTGATCGATATTATGATATATGGAACTTCTAAACAAATGAATAACCATAAAAAAATACTTTCATTAGAGGTATGCACATTTTTTAAACAATCCAAAAATGATCGTATGTTAAAACACACACTCCTCAAACAAGGTACTTTAACAAAAATGAAAATCTTTTAAAAAACTAAACAAAGTTATATCCAAAACTCGTAAACAAAGTTATATATGCGTTTAAAAGGAAAGAGATCCCAATTTCACCCAAGTCTTCTACTTTTAACCATAGATAGTACCTCGTTTCTTAATCCATATCGGTCTGAACCTTGTGTAGTAGTAGTAATCGATGGCCTTGAACGAGGATAAGGATGATTTCCGAGGAAAAGTTCGCCGCTCCAAACTCTTTGCAATGAGGGTGGAGGTGGAGACAACTTGAATGATCTTCCACGATTATGGCAGGTACTTGCCGTAGAAGATATTTCCTTTCTTAACTGCCACGATACATTGCCACCAGTTCTTGGTTATCATTGGACACAGAACCAGTTCAGCTTCTCCGTTATTTATCTTATCTCATCTATGAAAAGTATACATTTTACTCACCACACACTGACAAAGATAGCAAATTACCATACTGCACAACAATATTATCATTTTATTTAAATAAATCCACATAATTATGTCATTAAAGCTATTTTTGAATTTAAAATCCTCCCACGCATATGACTGCTGTCTTGACCCCGCCATTGAAGTGTTGGTTACAATATACCCCACTGCACAAACATCGTAATACAAACATGTACGGAAATTTGTAATTAAATAAACATATACAAAATATTATCCTGTAGCACACTGGTGACCGCACAAAAAATCCATACATTCAAAGTACTTATTACCATTTTCTTCTACGGGAAAACATTAAAAAATGTGGTCATCTTAAAGTAAGTGGTAAATGTACTACATAGAACACAAAATAATTGTTTATCCACTTAATTGTCATTTGAGTTCGTGCAAGATCTAGACGTTTGGTCATAATATATTCAAATAGGCACAAAAACACTCCCCACTGAAAAAGATCGTGCAAACCAGTGGTCTATTTGTTCACCTCACAAAACAACTGGCCACCTCGTACGACCTACATATGCTAGTCAAAATGATAAGTAAACATCGTGTTTGAAAATATAGCAAGTTAATTTTAAAGAAATTGACTTAAACATTATTGTTCAAGTAAGCCACACAAAGAACACATATATACTTACATATATGTGTGTGTGTGATAATTTAGTAATCTAAAATATCATTACAGAATTTTCAAAACATATGTAATATTTTTGTATTTTACAATACCTTTATTGATTTTTAAATATTCAGAATTTAAATTTTGAAATATGAATAAAAAATAAACAAAATTATCAAATAAAATGGTAAAATACGTAATATAGAATACATTCCAATTAAAGTTCTCTCTCCTTATTTCTTTGTGTGATTAAGTATGGATATTTGGGCTGAGAGATACATCATATCGATGACTGCATACAGATCGACACATGACAAGTACTTGTTAAAATTTTTATCAACCGAAATAAATTTCATAATGTGGTCATTTAAAAGTAAGTTGATCTTCTTACTCTTTATTTGGGCTCGTGAAAGTTCTTAACATGTAACTTTAGGTCATAATATATTCAAACTGACCCAAAAATACTCCAATTAAAAAATATTTTTCGCATACGAGTGGTCTACAGGTGCTTCTCACAAAACAAATAACTAAGCAAATATGGTCGAAACAAGATTATTTCTATAATAGACACTCAACAAACAAGATTATTAACTCCTAATATTATCAGTTATAACTCTCACAATTTTACAACTAATAATAAATTGATCAATGTTCTGATATATTGAACATCTGAACACATGAGTAAACATTAAATATGACTTTCATTAAAGGTATGCGAATCTAAAAAAAAGTTCGAACAAGATTATATGTTAAAACACACTCTCCTCAAATGGAGTACCTTGATGCTAATGACAAGTTTAACAAAAATTAAAAATCAATTATGCAAAACTCCTAAACAAAGTTATATTCACATTTAAACGGAAAGAGATCCCAATCTTACTCAGGTCTTCTACTCTTAACCATCAGGAGTACCTTGTTTCTTACCCCACGACGGTTTGAACCATGTGTAGTTGTCATACTTGAAGGCCTTGAACGACAATAAGGATGATCTCCGGGGAAAAGCTCGCCGCTTTGAACTCATTGCAACGATGGTAGAGGTGAAAACATCACCAGGGGTCTTTGCCTGTTCGTGCAGGTGCTTGTCATAAAAGAGATTTTCCTTCTCAACTTCCACTCTAAATTACCACCCCTTCTAGGTCATCTTTTGACACATAACCAGTTCACTTCTTCATTATTCACCTTACCTCTTCAACAAAAAATATACATTTTACTCACCGCATACTTTCAAAGGTAGCAGATTATCGTACGGTAGAAAAAAAATTATTATTTTATTTAAATAAATCCACATAATTATGTCATTAAGCCTATTTTAGAATTTAAAATCCTCACACAAATGCTCCCTCCGTCTCAGCTCCCTCCATCTCATCTCTATTTGCACTCTTACTTTTTTGACACTATTCACCAATAAAGTTTGACCACGTATTTGAATAGATATATGAACAATAATATTATCGTATTGTATATTGTTGAATTTGTCGTAACAACTATTCTTTAAATATCAAAATTTTCATTATTGTTGATATGTGTAGATAAACATATTAGCGGTCAAATATGTTTCTTGAACAGTGTGATAATGATTTCAGTGCAAATAGAGCTGGGACGGAGGAAGTACTAAGGATTTTACCTCTGCACATTGGTGAATGCACAAAAGATCCATACGTGCAAAATCCTTTTACCATTTTCTTCAACAGGAACAAATTTAATAATGTGGTCATATGAATGTAAGTGGTATATCTACTACTTACAAAACAAACTAATTTTGGATCCCCTTAATTGTCATGTGGGTTCGTGCAATATTTAGATGTACGGTCATAATATATTCAAACAGGCACAAAAACACTCCCCATTGAAAAAGATCGTGCAAACCAGTGGTCTGTTGGTTCACATCACAAAACAACTGGCCAACTCGTATGACCTACATTTATATATATATAGGCTAGTGACAGTGATAAGTAAACATCATCGTAAGCTATGTAATAAAATGTATGAAAATATATCAAGTTCTATTTTAAGAAATTGTCTTAAACATTAAAGTTCAAGAAAGTCGCACGCAGATCACACAGATAGATACTATAGAAAATAATGGTAATAATGTGTGATTTTATTCATGCTCTAGGTACATTATATAAAGGTAGAAACACCTTTACAGAAAAAAGAAAATAAATTTAAATTTAAGTAATATTCACATTAAATTATTTATTCCTTTAATACTCCTCCTCAAGTTGGAGCATAGAAAACAGAAATGCCCGACTTGCCAAGTAAAGGGTACCAGACTGGACAAATCTGTAGGTTTATCATTCGTGCGAATATGATGAGTAACAAGGGTACCGGATTGGACAAGATCACAAGATAAATGACAATAAACATCGATATGCTTAGTACGTTCATGGAACACCGGATTTTGAAACCAAATTATGATGAATACATGCGATTGCATGGTATAACCGGTAACTATGCGGAGAAATGAGAGTCACTTTACCTCTAACCTTGAGTTTACATGTTTACATTAAGGGCAATGTAATTTGTTAAGTGTGGGGAGGGGTTAAAGGACTTACAACATGTATGCTTGATCTTGAAACCTTTCGCTATTTTGATTGGAAAAACATGAAAAAAGAAAAAAAATATAAAATGAAAAAGGAAAAAAACAATAAAAAGAAAATCCGCAATGTTGAAAACCCGAGAGGGCAATTCAGGCAACATTGGAAATTTGGATAGGTCAAAAACCCAAAAGGGTGGCCTAGGTGAAAATGAGAGGGAAAATGTGGGTGAGTTGTGAACCTAAGAAATATGATGTGTGTCTAGGATTAAAACCCGAAGGGGCTCCTAGACAAAGTGAGAGAAAGAGAGAAAGAGAGAAAGAGAGAGAGAGAGAGAGAGATAGAGAAATACATTTAAAAACAAAATCTACTTATTTTTCGGCGATGGAGTTATAAGGTTGCAGTTGATATATGGATAAATCAGGTAGCCTAACATCAAATGACTTTTTGGAATTCGGAAATTTAGCAGAAAAAGAAGTAGGGTTAGAAATTGTTTATTCTTTGTGTACTTCGTTTGGTTGATATATTGGTATGAAGTGAAGTACGTGCTTGAACACCTAATATGGTTTTGACTTCATTTTATGCCATTGGAAATTGGGATTATCAATTCGGGACTTTAAAATGTTTTTAGAGGTATTAATGAATTGATAGGTGGTAGGTTTGGTTCGATTTAGGTATTGGTGTTGTGTGAAGAAAAATTCTCATTTGATATTTAATTTTAGGACTTATAATATTGAGAGTTTTTGTGAGGCTCTGATTTGGGAGAATATTAGTATTAGGATGTGGACATGTGGAATTTTTTATATTCTTGAATCGTTTCTTACTTGAGGACAAGTAAGAATCAAGTGTGAAAAGATTTGATGTTTCCATTTTATACACTTATTTTTGGTGGATTCACTTTTGTACCCCCACCTCTCTAATTTTGGATGCACATCATGAAGGAGTTCAAACATTAACCATATGGATAACATTAGGTTCATTCCGAAGACCTTAAACATACAGAGCTAAGTCGTGCTGACGATGCAAGTAAATTTGGCTTTTATTTTTGTTTTTATCATTAATTTTTGTTATTTTGTCCTGTTATTTTCATGGTATGTTTTTCCATGATTTTGTAGCAAGATGACATGCATTTCATTAGAGAAGATGAAGGAATTATAGCCATGACAAAGGGAAGAAAGCTGAGAAAGTTGGTAAGAAAATTCACCTATGTGCTGGGAAACTCTGTTTGTCGCGAGTCGTGACGAACAGGGGAAATTTTCAACTCCCAGTTCCACTAAATCATGAGTCGCGACAAAGGGTTCATGAGTCGTGATTGAAATCAGAAGTTTTGAGAAAATGTGAGCCCCTAGTTCTTTGAAATCGCGAGTCGCGATGTACTTGTTGCAAGTCGCGACACTCTATCTGAGTCGTGACCGTCGCGATGAAAAGCAGAAAATTTTACTGAAATTACAACTCTTAGGACCAATTTGTCGCGAGTCGCGATCGTTCGGTCGTGACTCGGGACAGCTACCCCAGAATACTGAATCATTTTTTTTCTTCTCAACCAACTACTCCTAAGAACCACCACACTTGAACTCATTTCTCCACCATCCTGCATATATAGACATATGAACATTCTTGCATCTTTATAATACCTTTGTTGATTGTAATGTGCCGACTACATCATTGTGACTATGATTGCTAAATTCTATAACGACGCTTGGATATTTGTCAATATATGTTAGATTTTTTATATTAGATAATTTCAAAGTGGCGAATGCATGAAAGAGTGTGTGTTCTTTAGGAATGTTATGGTTATTAACTTTTAATGATAAACCTAACGTTTCAAATCCCTACGTACTTGTGAGTTTGATGTTGTTCTCTGTGATGTTAGTTCTAGACAGATTGTACCAAGGAGACAACATATTTTTCGAGAGGTGAGTTCCTCTGTGGAAATTTTTTGAACCAAATTCAAATGAATACATGGGATTGTGCCATACAACCGGTAACTATGTAAATAAATGGGAGTCACTTTACCTCTTACCATGAGTTTTATCGTTCTTGCCTTATATGTTTACATTGAGGGCAATGTAATGTTTTAAGTTTGGGGAGGGGTTAAAGGACTTAGAACATGTATGCTTGATCTTGAAAGCATTTTTCTATTTTTGATTGGAAAAACATGAAAAAAAAAAGATAAATCGGGTTGCCTAACATCATAGGAATTCTTGGGATTAGGAAATTAAGAGGGAGAACGAAGTAGGTTTGGAAATTGTTGATTCTTTGTCAACTACGTTTTGGTTGATATATTGGTATGAAGTGCAGTACATGCTTGAACGTCTCATATGGTTTTGACTTCATTTTAGAGATATTAATGTATTGGGTGGTAGGTTTGGTTAGATTTAGGTATTGGGGTTATGTGAAGAAAAATTGTCATTTGATCTTTGATTTTTGGACTTATAATATTGAGAGTTTTTGTGAGGCTCAGATTTGGGGGAATATTAGTATTAGGATGTGGACATGTGGAATTATTTTTATTCTTGAATCATTTCTTACTCGAGGACAAGTAAGGTTCAAGTGTGAAAAGATTTGATGTGTCCATTTTATACACTTATTTTTGGGACTTTTTGGATTCACTTTTGTGCTCTAAATGTATCATTATGGCTTGAAATTCTCTAAGATGAGTTAAGAGCGACTTTACACTTTTATTACTTATTTAGGGGGATTTTGTGTGACAAGGAAAATGTTGGAATACTTTGAGGACTTCGAAGACTATCTTTGAAGAGTTGAAGACCTTCTTTTGAGCTTTGAAAACTAGAGGGATTAAAGAAAAGTGATGTGAAGAGGAGGACATGAGACAAGGAGAAGAAAGAAATCAAGGTGCTGAATCTAGGCTCTGTCGCGACTCGCGATAGTCTCGTCGTGACTCGCGACAGACGGGTAGCCAGAAATCTTTCTTTGTTTTTGTACTATAAATACCCAACCCTATCCTCACTCTTCAGAACCCCTTTTCTTCCTATGATTTTCTGGGTTTGAAACCCTAGTTTTCTTCTTCTTCATTTCTTAGTTTTGTAGATTAGTAATGTGTTTTCATTATCTAGGATATTAATCTCCTTGGGAGAAATGGATTGAAGCTTCCTTATCCATGTCTAGAGAATCATTTCTATCTATTTAATGCTTTCTCTATTGTGTATTTATTGTTCTTGAATTTGGTTGTTGAATACATTAATGGTATTGGAATTTTGAGTATATGAATTGCTTGTATGATTATGTGTTAGGGTTTGGAGAAAGTAGCTAATTATCATTTGTTTTGATATGAAATCCAAAGGCATGCATTAGAGCTTCTAATATGGTTGATGATTTGATGAATGCTAGATAAATGTGATAATGTCAAATTCTTTGTCAAATTTGTTTTATGTAGCAAATGAGAGAGGTTTATGAACGTTGAACGTTCTTGACTAATCTTGTATGAATGCATGGATTGGTACAATGCTTAGACACGGTGTAGTGTTTATAAGTGTTACCAAGCTTGTTGATTCTTTGTACTAAATGCCATTAATGAGATACTTTTAGGCGTTGAACGACTAAAGGGGTCATTAGTGAGGTTCAACAAGAGATGTCGAATTAACTTTTGTAAACTACCATCAATGAAGGGTAGAAGATTTATCTTCACAACAAGTAGTTAAAGTTGTGAAGAGATCGTGGATTTAATGATAGATAAGAGGTTCAGAAGCAGATATCCATAGCCCCCAAGGCTTTGTCACTTGTAGTTTTCACCCCTTTTTCTTAGTTTGTTGCATGATTAGCATAGTTACTTGACTTTGCTAGTTGTATTGTCTTTAAATCCATAAATTAGGAAAAAAACAAACAAACCCCTCTCTTTACTTGCTTTATATATCTATGTATATATACATCTAGGCTTATATCCACTCGTATATGTGTAGACGCTTAGGAAAATCCCTCTTCTCCTTGGATGACCCCGACTTGCCATTTTCTACTTATTTGTAGTTAAGAGCACTTTAGGGCTTAAAAATAGTACATTTGAGAGGTATGGCGACGACCACCCAGTTGTGTCGGATGGAGATGTACTCCCTCATTCTTTGACATTATGGTGCACTTTATAGTTCATTTGGTAAGATAGATCAATTTGTGTGGCCCAGTGTTTCTTTGGTGGATGTACCCTTTTAAGAGGTATGTGAAAGTTTTTAAACATTTTGTGAAAACCTGATATTGGCCCGACGCTAGCATTATCCAGTGTTATGTGATAGAGAAGTTGATTGAATTTTGTACATAACATATAAAGGAAGTTGATTCTGTTGGTGTTCCAAAATCTATTCATGAGGGGCGGTTAGAAGGGAAAGGGGTTAGACAAGGTAAGCTATTAAACCCTAGTGCGGATGATTTATGTTTGGCTTACCTTTATGTTCTTCGCAACAACCACCAGTAGAGAGTTTTCTATTAAAGGTGGCATTGGAAGGTGGTTTTTAAAAATTTGCCTAGAACAACCTTTATAAACCATTTCCAAGTTGGAAAATTCCATTCGTACCTAGCCTCAATTTTTTGAAGTTGGTTAATTTAAAAAGGCAGTTTTTCTTAACTACCTTTAAATATGGCCAATGGAAGGCGGTTTATGGCAGAAGCGCCTTTAAATTGCATCAATAGAAGGAGGTTAGTCATAAATGACTTTAAAATTCTCCTTTTCCAAGCTTGGTAACTAGGTATGATTTGATTTCCTAGCTCGTAAACTCAATGGTCTCCTAGACTTGAAGCCAAGATAGAATTTCGGAATTTTTAATATCTTTTCCAAGTTCGGAAAAAAGTGTTTCATGACTTTGTAATTAAAGGTACTTATTTCCGAGTTTGGAAATTTGGGCAGTATATAAAAAAAATTCACCCCGAGTCCAAAAATACTGAAGTGTTTCCTTCAAATTCTTGTCCATTAATGAAGAAGTGATTCCATAATCTAAAGGGTGTAATTTTTACATTGGAAATGTTAGTTTCATTTGAATTATTTACTTCATAGCCTTGCAAAATAGGAAGGGTGGTGATGATTTGAATGATATATATATATACACATATATATACCTACATACATACATACATACATATACATATATATATATATATATATAATTAGGATCTGTGATACATTATTTGTTTATTGTCGAATGAATGGGTATGAGTTGAATTGTAATTGATATAATTGTAAGATGGATCTAGATGAACTCATTGGTATTGATCTTAGAAAATCTCCCGATTACATTCCATTGGTAGAATAATATGTTTTATTAGCATTTGAAGATGCTTTTAAAAGGGTGGGGTACAAGCACGATGCCCGTGTAGGGATTGTAGAAATGATACCTATCTAGGAAGGAAGAAAATGCGGGAACATCTCGCAAGGAGGGTTTTCAAATTTGGGTATAGCATGGGAAAGTAATTGAGATTCCCTCAAAAACTATTAAAATGGTAAACACGAAGGTGGGAGATGAATTAGATGGCAATTTGGAGTTTGATGAAATGGTGGAAGATATTGCAAGGGAATCCAAAGGTAAACCCGAGTCTTTACGGGCATTGACTGATGACAAAGAAAAGCCTCTTTACAATGGTTCGAACACTCGATTTTGAGTGCGACCTTGCATATAATGAATTTGAAGGAAAATTTGGATAGACTAATAAACGGTTGACCGAGGCTCTCCAGTTATTTAGGGATTTTCTTCCCAAAGGTAATTTATTTCCTAATAGGTGTCATACCGCAAAAAAAACTATGCCCAATGGGTTTGGAACTGTTAAAAATCCATACATGACCAAACAATTTTATGTTGTATAGGGGGGAAGTAGACAAAGATAAAGAAAATTGTCAGGTTTGTGGCGAGTCTTAGTAAAGGTTGAAGAGCGGTGGAATTGTCGTGGGTTTAGAAGTTGTATCCAATTCGAATAAAAAGACACCAGAAAAAGTGTTATGAAATCTCCCTATAACTCCCCATTTGAACAAGTTGTATGCATGTAGGGAAGATGCAAAGTTGCGTTGGCACGCGAATAGGGTCTGGACGACGGATGATATGATAAGACATATTTCAGATGGTGAGCATAGGAAGAAATTCAATGGTCTATACCCCGAGTTTGGAAATGAATCCCAACATTTGAGGTTAGGGTTGTGTATGGACGGTATGAATCCATTTGGTAATATGAGAAACAATCATAGTAGTTGGCCTGTTATGTTGGTGATTTACAACCTTCTCGCTTGGTTGACCATGAAGTGCAAGTAAGTTTTATTTACTTTGATGATATCAGGCCAGAAGTAGCCGGGTAATGATATTGATATTTATCTTTCTCCTCTCGTTAAGGTTTTTTTGACTTTGTTCAAAGAAGGTGTTCGAACATATGATGGTTTGGTTGAAGATTTCTTCACTTTGAAAGTTATGTTATTTTTCACCATCAATGACTTCCCCGCATATGGAAATTTTTCCGGGTATTAAGTGAAAGGCCACTTAGCTTATCCCGTGTGTGACAAGGATACTGGTTTTTGTCAACTAAAACATGGTTGTAAAGCAGTTTATCAGGGACACAAGAGGTTTCTTCCGGAGGGGTACCTATGGCGGCCAGAAAAGAAATGGTTTAATGGGAATGCGGAGGCTAGAGGAGAACCCGTGCCACTGACTGGTATATGGTATTTCAATAGTGTGAAGAACTTTCTCAATGACTTTGGGAAGAAGAAAAGAAAAGAAGCTACTGATGGTAGTTGGAAGAAATGCTCAATTTTTTTTTCAATCTACCTTATTGGAAGGATTTGGATGTTAGAATATTTTTGGATGTTATGCAGATTGAGAAGAATGTATGTGATTCCTTGATCGGGACGTTGTTAAATACCCCTGGGAAAACAAAGGATGGGTTGAAAGCAAGGCTAGATTTTGTTAAGATGAGAATTCCGAAGAATCTGGGGCCAGTGACTTATGGGGAAGACTATTATTTCCCCCAACATTCTAGTTTATTTTGCCTTCGGAGAAGAAATCTTTCTATGATACATTGAGTAGTGTGAAGGTTCGAGCTGCATACCTGTCCAACATTAGCACTTGTGTGTTAGTGGAAGAGTTGAAGCTGGTTGGGTTGAAGTCATATGATTCTCATAACCTCGTGTAGGAATTGAATGCCATTGTGATTCGAGCTTCATTTCCATCACATGTTAGATTGTGTATTACAAAGCTATGTTTTTAAGCCAATTTGTCGCAGGAATATTAGTATTTTGCAGTTGAATAGGTTGTAAGTAATGGTTTTTGAAGTTCTATGCTGGATGGAAATGTACTTCCTGCCCTCATTCTTTGGCATTATGGTACACCTGTGTGTCCATTTGGTTCAGCAAATAAAGCAACGTGTTCCTGTTTTTTAAAGATAGATGTGCCTCTTTGAAAGATACATGAAAATATTCAAGCATTTTGTGAAAATCGGTACGGGCCAGATGTTAGTATTCTGCAATGGTACGTGACAAAAGAGGCCATCGAGTTTTGCACTGAGTATATCAAAGAAGTTAAATCTATTGGTGTCCCATTTGCTAAACATGATAGGAGGTTGGAAGGTGTGGAGGTGAAACAAGTTACACTTTTCAGTACTTATGTCTTACGCAACCATGAAGAAGTAGTCCCATACATCGATGTTCATATGGATGCCATACGAGTAGTGCGCCCACATTTAAATGAGGCTCGAATTCTCCAATTTCAGTCTAGAACACTGGCTTCGTGGTTGAGGGATCATGTAGTTGTCGGGGAACATTTTTCAAAAGTGAAATGGTTATCGCACAGACCATTGGGAACAGTTCTTTCATTTGACGATTATAACATCAACAGTTTCATGTTTTCCACAAAATCAATTGATGATAGAAGTGTCAGTTAGAACAGTGAAGTGTCACTCATTTCCGATGTTTTGCATGTTGGAAGGGGTAGTGAAGAGAGTTCTATGTACGCTAAAAAATGTTACTTCTGGATGATCTCTGAAATTTGGAAGCTTGACTATGTCACGATGCTGGTCCCTATTTTAAAATGTTAATGGGTGGATATTAACGAAGGTCAGCGCACCGAGGATTTGGGATTCACTCTTGTGGAGAGAAGTAGGGTGGGCTGGAAGGATGATCCATTCATTTTGGCATCTCATGCACACCAGGTTTTCTATGTTAGGGACCCTGTTGATCTGAGGTGGGTGATTGCTATTGAAAGAAAATGTGCTTTTGTCTTAGAGAATGAATTAGAGGAAATAATTAGATTTGGGCAGCATACTCCGAGTGTTGGATTACAAGATGATATTTTACTTCAGGAGGATAATACGAGTCTACACGGGTTCTTTGACCGTAATGATTACGACGAAGGTACGTGGGTAGACATTACGGGGAAGATGAACAGTAAAAGAAGAAAGGCAAAGAAGGTGGTGAGGAAGAGAAAACATAAGTGAAATATAGATCCACCTTAAGGTTTGGTATCTCATCTGTTAATCGGTTTCTTTGAACAGTATAATATGTACCAAAATGCTAGTATTCCTAAAATTATCATAAAAGTATTAGTCAACAAATCGGAAACCTCCAATCACAAGTTACGATGACTAAATAATGTATAGCAATAAAATTGAAATGGAAAGTATTCATAACAATTTGTGAAAAAAATATAATTAGTTTAAAGTAGAACATAAAACTAATCGTCATAGAATAGAGTACATGTCAACATATAACACAAATGCACTGCATCACAGAAAATCATTCTTCGTCACCTTCAAGGTCGGCCGTCGAAGTCGATTGGCTAAGTCGTGGGTGGGAGGTTGATGTGGGGTATCTCTCGTAAACTCTTTAATATTTCTCTAGGAATTTGATCTTTGCCTTCATCACGCAAAATTCCTTGCGCATCCACTTGTAGCAATCCCTAAAGCCTTTCATCTAAGCCTTTTCAGTACCTAAATGGAAGAACAATTGTTATAACTAACAGAATTAATGAATTTGAACATAATGTGGTATAAATCAAATGTGACTAACCTTGCTAAATTTGTGGCCTTTTGTTACCCTCGGAAGCTTCCACACATTTATGATACCACTTGTAATCATGCAAAACCCAACCCTTCTTCTTGAAGTACGTTTTGTCAAAATACTTTGGTTTTGTTCCTTCACCACTAATATCCAACCCTTGAACATTCTTCAATATCAATGTGATCACATTGCCCTAAGGTAGGCCTTTGATCAGCTTCTTCTAAGTTGCAATGTACAACATATGCTTAAAAATGGCTGCCCCGGGATTTATTTTCCTCCCCTTTATGATGAAATAGAATAGGTTGAGCGTGGGATAGTTAGGCTTGGTGATTTGTCCACCCGAGGGAACGAGGGTTCCAGAAATAATGTCATAGGTGATACGTTGGTTAATAGGCAAGACTTCTAGATCAAAGGATTCTAGCCTTCCTAATTCCCTTCTATCACGTCCAAAATATTTCACGCTACATTCCACAGTTAACATAAGGGTAATAGCTATTCAGCGACGATTAATCCCGACAGTAAACATCACCCAAAGGGCCATTTAAATATTCAAGAAAAACTTGTTCAGGTTGTTCGTAAGGGCATCATAACAACTTATTTAAAGACAATTGGCTAATCGGAATGTCCATTCCCCCAACCCTAGTCTCATAATCCCCGTTTGCAACATCTCGTAAATTCACATAAAATTGACATGTTCAATCAAAGTAAGTGCTCTTGTTACACGAAAGCAATTTCTCGACATGTTTATCCCTAGTCTCATAATCCCCGCTTGCAACATCTCGGTCTGTTGCAAGATTTTCACTAAAATCAATAGTTTAGCAATCTAATAGTTTCCCCTTTTCACGGAAATATTCATAACGTTTATGTGCAAAGGGAGAGAAAAACCTTGTATCCAACGTGTTACTGGTGGATTGAGACCTAGGCTTTGCACTTCTTGATGCTTATCCTCTTGCCATTGACTTTAAATTCGGAGTTTGTGAAGTGTTGTAAGTGAGGTCGAGTTTGCGAGTTCGTAATAATTTGTTAGGGTTTTGAGATTTGGGGTGGATTGTGAAATGATTCGTTGATCAATTTATTTTTTTATTTTTAAGGGTTTTCGAGTTCAGAAATACTTAAATCGGCTCTTCAAAAAAGGACAAGAACAAATTCCGAGTGAAGATGTTTTTTTGTAGATTTTTTCTTAGTTTTTCATTTCCAATGCTGGTTTGGAAATAGGCTATGGGCTCGGAAAGTCACTTTCCAAGTTCCAAAAGTTTGTCTTGCCTTCTTCAAGAAATATTAGCCAACCTTTCTAAGCTTCGAAATTTTGTTCGTGCTTATGGTAAACTTTTACCATATATTTTCGAGCTTGGAATTGCTTTTGTCCTGCTAAAACAAAGAACAGAGCAATTTTTGTGCTCGAAATTGCATCCGTCACTATGGTCAAAAACTAAAATTTAGATAATTTCAAATCTTGTTTACCTAAAAATAAAACATACCAACATAACACTGATTCATTTCACTCTAAATATAAGACGATTGATGATGAAAAAAATATTATTTTTACTAAATATGATTGTGCACCACAACCAATTGAAATCAAATATTTAGTATCTAAAACCCTGAAATTTAATCAAATACTATTTTTAGCAACTATGTCACAACCAATCTCTAAAACTAGGAATTTGTCACATACTTAGTCATCGAATCATACCATTGTCTGCAATTCAAAATCAAAAAAATGTAATGGAAATCCAAATTCATACATATCATATTACACCTCCTCAAACTTACCTTCTATTTCAGGGTCTATCTTATTATTTTGGTCAACCCTGATCTCTTGTCCAACTTCACCTACCGCCATCTCCTCCTTGATCACCATAACTGCTATCGAAACCATCATCCCGATCAACACCATCGTCATCTCCATTATCATCTCACCCATAGAAGACTGGCTCAAAATTTACCTGCTCTTCATCTTTGCTCAGTTCGAGGTGCAATCTTGTGATTCCAAGAATGCCACATGCTGCAAGTGAGCCCGAGTTAATATCTTGTGAGTCTCGTTCAAGTCCGCACACAAGTAATTGAATTACCTCAGCCTGTCCTTCCAGCTGGTTTGGGAACCTGTGAATAATTAACTTTCATAATACACAAATTTATTAGAATAAATCAACACGGTGAATAAATCAATGTAATTTAAATAATTTTAAATCATGATGGATTACTCACTGGAGCTTGATGCCTTTGCTCTATCAAGTTCCGCCTAGAGCGCCCTCTTTGCACCCTTGTCTTGTTGACAGAGAATCACCTTATGCTCCCATTTCCCATAGAAATCAAGCTGATTGCACTTTTGCCTTCTTCAGCATGACAGTGATCAAACCACCGTAAGGGAGGTCCTTCTTGTTGTTGTTGGCGGCCTTGAGCATGAAAGAGATGATGGTGAACCCCAGGTTAAATTTTACCCCCTCCATGACATAGTAGAAGAGCATCAAGTTTCCTATCGTTGGCTTGCAAGTGTGGCCACCCATTGGAAAGATGTTTAGGCAAATCTACTCGTAGACTATACGTTCCTCGATGGTCAAAACACTAATGTCATAACACTCGACTTTACCCGTATCACTACCATATCTTTTAAAATATTTCTTAGCCATGGAAATGGGGCATAGTGAGGTCACCTCACTCTCTCCCAACCAACAATGGGTGTGGTAAATATCTAGGGAAACTTGAGGATCATTGGGTCTCAGTTTTTCTGGGGCTATGTAGGGGCATCCTAGGGCTTCATTTATGCTATACTTAGTCACATTGACTACTTTCCCATTCACCGTAGTTATGCCATGATTATTACTACTCTGACCCAAATTAGCAAAAAATTGAATCACCTCATCAACATGTATGGGTTCCCCAATACAAAGTAGTTTGGCTAGATGTTGTGTTTTGAAATGGGCTAGCGAAAAATTGACCCATAATTTACCTATGCTCGACTTTAATATGCTCTTCAAACTAATCACTCTTCTATTTGAAAAGGTCACATACCTTTTATCGGCTTGGTCATTGAAGAATTTCTTTGATATCCCGATCACTGTGATGGGGAGATTGCTCTGATGGTTTGCCTTTAATTTATACGCCTAGCTATTTTGGCTCATGGTTGGTTGTTTGGTTGAATAAATTACAGAAGTGAGGAATTGGGTCTGAGGAATTAGGAGTGGGGGTTTGATAATTCGAATTGTTTGATTTTGGGGTTTGTTGAATCTGCCCATTTTTTATATACTGAAGTTGTTTCTGAACTTTGAAACAACTCTGGGCTTATTTTCCAAAGCTAAGAACAATTTACGAGTTTGGAAACTTTTTGATCCAGGGTTTCAAACTCGGAAATGACTTTAAAAAAGAAAAAAATGGTTAAAAGGGTTTCAAAAGGACATTTCTTGCCCATTTGAAATCCAGAGCGAATTTCCCAAACTTTTCCCAACCCAAAAAGCCACAAACCTTCTACATCAATTCTTCCTGATCTAAACACCAACTTTTCATCTTCGAATCATACAAGGTATGCTTTTATCTAGTTTTTCATCCATATTATAAAATAATCAAATTCATCCACCCAAACCTTTTATTTTACTTGCTTGTTGGGAATTTTCCATTCAAGTTGATGATATTATGATGAATAAAGGCTAAGCATTATTTGAGGAGAAGGATTGTCCTCTATTAGTGAGCAACAAATTGTTTACATTGCATGACAAAACACCTTAGGTTTTTTATGGCTTTGATTAGGTTTTCTATAATGTTTTTTTATATTTAAGAGTTCTATGTTATGTGGGTAGGTTATTCTTAGTCATTTGTGTAGGGATTAGGGTTTTGGTTGGGAAATTCTAGCCTAACATTAAATATGGCAACCATTTAGGGATTTTGTGTTTAAGTCATAGTTATGTAGTAAAAAGAGTGAGGTATTTATTAACGAAAGTGAAGGTTAGTGTTTAACAGTTGCAATTTTAAATGACAGGAATTGTTTATGTATTAAAAATTTCATTTCATTAGGGTAAAAGTATACATTTTATTTCCTTAAAGTAATTGTGACTTATAATATGGTATATTTTTTAATATAGCATACAAAATGACGATCTCTAAGATTGTACCCTCCCCCTAGACACAACTGTGGCTGAATTCATATGACAGAGGCAGGTTTTTATGAGTCTCATAACACTTGTAATTAATCCAAGTCTACTATCTTTCCTACAGGAGGAAAATATAACTGAAGACAGGAAGGATATAATCATTTGGAAACCTGATATCAAAGGAGATTTTAGTTTCTCCTCTGCATACAAACTGGTCAGTCATAATTCAGGTACTCTCTTAACATGCAAACAAATATGGAATTACAGAATACAAAAGAATATCTCCATATACATGTGGAGGATACTGAATTCATTATTGCCTTTTGATGATGTATTGGTACTATTTGGTTTCTACATGCCCTCTAAATGCATTCATTGTAACTGTGGTGACACAATGGATCATGTTTTCAACTCTTGCGCTTTTGCCTTAAGTGTGTGGGATCAGATACATAGATTAGTTAATATATCTTCTTTTCAGTGTGATACTTTGTGGGATAGACTATTTTCTTATTGGGTTTTTAAAGGCCTATCATCTTTACATTCAAATTTGGTGAGGATTATGCCTTCTATAGTCTGCTGGTTCGTCTGGAAATCAAGAAATAGATACATTTTTTAATCAATCCATTGCAGTACATCACACACTATCTCTAAAATTAAAGATCATATCTTTCAAACTTATCTGGTCAGACCTTTTAAAGGGAGAAATGTGAGAGACCAGTTTCTACAATTGGAGGAGCTAGTCCCTCAATTCAGATCACCAATTATAAATTTCAAAATAGATAGGGTAGTGTGGCAGAAACCTCAACAGGATACTATGAAAGTAAATGTTAATGCTTCTTGGGTGTCTACAACCTGTTTAGCTGGAATAGGCATGATCATAAGAAATGATAGGGGTGATTTCATTGCTGCAAAGTTTCTTAACATGACTGCTACTACAGCCCTGCATGCTGAAATTATAGCTATTCATGAGGGATATCTATTTGCTAAACATATATCATCAGAATTTGTAGTAGAATTTGATTGCTTAAATGTTATAAAAATGATACTTTGTGGCTTTTTTGGCACCCTGGAAAACATATCATCTGGTATATGACATACATAAACTTATGGGTTCTACTGTGATGATTCACACACTTAGGGAAGGTAATCATGTAGGTGATGCTATCTCAAAGTTACACATGAACAATGACACCTTAGATTGGTCTCAGCTTACCACTAATATAAAAGGGTTGATTCTTTTAGATAAAAGACAAATACCAGATATAAGACTGCAAATATAACTTCGAATGGATGCTGCTGATGTTTATTGTTTTGGTCTGCAGGTATTGGGGAGAAATTTGTTTTGATGATGTAAGCCACCGAATGAAGGGTTCATTGCCTACAAAACAAACAATCTACAAAACAATTGCTGCTTAGATTGCAGCAACACAACTTCTGCAAGAAATGTGATGCCATTGGAAACCAGATTCAGATTTTGAGTGGCACTCCTTACATGCTAACTAGTTTCTTTTGATATTCAACTAGTTCTTTTGAAATACTTTTCAAAGAAGGTATATATGTAGTTTCGTAACTACTTCATGTAATTTAGAAGTCTGGCCAAGCTAAGTTCGACACGAGGGGTGGAGCTCTTACGACTTGGAACACTTCAATCTGTAGTTACATCTCCTTAGAAATCACTATCCATGTAATTAAAATACTTCCATCATTAGGGAAAGGTTTAAGGGCGCCTAATATAAGCCATGCACCTTCACAGGGCTTCATTTCAAAAAAAAACTTGGTCTTTTTATAACTTATGGAAAGACCGTTTTTCAAGAGACGAACTCATTATTCAATTATATAAAGGAAAAGTTTTGGAAAAACCTCATTTTCACGGGCATATGGAAAGACGGAGTTGAATTAGAATTATAGAAAGGTAAAATATTTTAGTTGCAATATTAAAATTTTATTATGCAACGTGATGTGATTATTAGTTTATGACCCGAATAATGCAACCCAAAAACTTAATCTTGATTTCTTCTAATTTGTAATTTAAACCTGATTTTTCTATAACTTATGGAAAAAGTGTCTTTCAAGAGATTGGCTTTTATTTAAATACAAAAATATATATAATATAATTTTTAAATAAATAATTATTTTTAATAGTATTAATATTTAAATAGTAAATAAATAATTTATTTTCATTCAATTTAAAATTATACAGTATTTTTTATCTAATTACAAAAAATATTTCATTAGTAAAAAGATACATTTATTTTCATTCTACTTTTAACTAATAACACTTTTACTATTTCCTTCTAAAAAAACTATAGTACTAAATATTCATACTTTTATCAATATTTTATATATGATTAAAATCGTGCATCATGCATCATACAAGTGTTAAAAATGAATAATAATGGACTAAAATTTATTGTATAGTTATTGATTAATTATAATTATATACTATGTGCTTCATATTGGTATCAATATATTGTATATATGTTGTAGAAGTATTTTTATACAATTTTTTATATTTAAAAAATACTCATATATTATTTTTATGTAAACATATTATATTTTATTATTTATTAATAGAAAATATAATATTTTAATATTTATTTTAAATAAAATATTAATAATTATAGTAGCACTAAATCGTGCATTACATGGGTGTTATCTAGTTCTACTTTATACTTTCTACATTCAATTTCATTCATTCATTTTTTTCACCTAAATTCAAACATTTAAACCTGTGGTGTTAATAATATATAAACGGAGGGAGTTCAATTTTTTATCATTATAAATGAGTCACTCCTTATGTTTGACCATGGTTCCGCCACTGGTACTACTGGAAATGTCCAACCTTTTACTCATGTAATTTTTGTCTGAAAATGATGTACTCCCTCCGTCCCAGCTCAAACTGCACACTTACTGTTTGACACTATTCTCTATCAAACTTTGACCGCATATTTGAGTATATATATAAACAATAATAATATCATATGTGATATTGTTGGATTCGTCATAACAAGTAGTTTTTAAAAAGTAACTTTTTGTTTGTCATTATTAAATGTAGTTAAACATATTAACGGTTAGACAAGTTTCTTGATGAGCGTGAAAAATATTCTGTGCAATTTGAGATGGGACAGTGGGAGTATGAAGTACAATATTCACACGAAAGTTTTTTTTCCTGGTCTTTTATAGAATGTTTAATAGAAAATGACATTCTCTATAATGTATTTTTTGGTCAGAAATAATTTATTGGCCATGATAGTGAAAATATCTAAATATTGTCAATTAATCATACTATATATTTTTTTAAACTATTGGAAGAAAAAGAAAATTTACATCTATAACTCAATTACACAAAGTTTAATTAATAAAAATTATCATCTAATTTAATTTTTTAAATTTTAAAAAAAATTATAATATAATAATAAATATATATTTATCAAAATTGCAATGACAAGATATAAAAATAAAATCTTCAAAACTTTGATCATTTTTCATATTTTTTTAAATCTGTATGGATGCAATGTTGATAGCAGTAATGTTATTTTGTTAAATTGATATTTATTAATGGATTTTATCAAATAATTAAGTTATATTTAAAAATATTTATTTATTTATATATATAACAATATTCAAATTCACGTCCGTGCAAAGCACAAGTGCTAACTAGTTTCAATACAAAGTAAAATGAAAATTCTGAATGATATAACTTCCTGCTACCTCTGTTTTGTTTAATTTTGCATTATAACTTTATGTGTTTGAATTTAGGTGAATATAATGATTAGATGAAATTGAGTTTAGAAAAGAAAAAATAGAATGATGAGATGAAAAGTGTTAAACCCAACTAAACGGGGATGTACTTGTAATCAAATCAAACGAAACCTCTAATTCTAAAACAAAAACAAGGGTGGTTTAGAAATTACTTTCGTGCGGCCCCAATTCTCCGTGGAAAAAGCAAAAACTGTCAAAACTTTGACTCCCATTTCCCCAAAGAAGCGGCTCATTTCCCTGACCACCTCCCGGCCCGCCGCATGCCCATCTTCCACTGGTAAACCCTTTTGAGAAGCCCATCTCCTATTCCCATCCATAATCACGGCTACATGTTGAGGCATAAGCTGCGCTTCTAATGCCAACTTCCGGGCATCTCTTTCCTGCTGACCGCACCCATCATCCACTCGCGCCGCCGGAACTTTGGACCAGATTCGACCCCTGGAATCAGTCGTCGTCAACCCGTATTTGCACTTCCCAAGTCCTGTGAAAGTGCATGAGATGGAAGACTCTGGTCTGGGAGCTGCCCCTGGTGGAGAAACCGAAACACAGGCAGATAATAACATGATTTCTCGAAATTTTAATTACGTGTAAGCTCCGAAGATTAGTTATCTGTAGTTATAAGATGCTGTTTGTGGGATTCGGTTGGGCCGGGAGACAGCATGTGCTCATCAATGAACTGACCTGGTGTTCGTGAATTCTAAGCCAATTAACTTCATATGCAAACTGTAGTATACGTACGCAACCCGATATTCACGCATCCTAACACCGCCGCAACCCCTTTCCTCCCGTAATGGAAGATTGGAAATTTCGCAGTATATTATTTTAGATGTGTGATTGAAGCATATTTGATTTAGGGAAAATTCCTCTAATTAAGAAATAGGATTGTATAATATTATGAGATATGTTGAGATAAGAAAAACATTTTTATTCAAGGGATTGAGATATGCTTCATAAGAAGATATGAATCGGAATATTGTGGAGATAAAAAATGGATATTTTCGATCTGCTCATGGAATATAAATACAGGACATCACGTCTGTGTCACTCATGAATTTCATAGTGAAAATCTGCATCCAGATTTTCTATCTTCCCGAGAGTACTGTGAGAGTCAGAATACATATGTTCCAACATACCATAACCTGTTGTTCAAGTTCATAATCATAAACCTTAATTCATCGGGAGGAGGAGATCTAGCGTCGACGAGTTTCAAGGTCAGAGGGAGCCTGATCAAGGCGGATCAGTTGCAAGGGGAGCTTGCGAAATTCACACGTTATAATTTAATAAGATTCGTATAATTGTATGGTGTACTTTGTAGTGTATCTTTCTAATTAGTGGATTCATTCTGAATTGGCACATGCCTAGCAGATGTAGGTGATTTACACCGAACTGCGTAACCAAGTCTTGTGTGTTCATGTTTTACTTTATTGCATAATTGGTTAGATAGGTTATGTTGGAACACTGTATTAATAATTAAATTAATTAGGTAAAACCAAATTTCATTTGGTATCATATATGAGTTACTTACTCTTACCTTGGTTGTGTAAATGAAAGTGTGATCCAGGTTTTATCAATGGCAACCTGGATCACACGAATGAGGTTCTGTGTCTCGACCACCAATGCTGGAAGGAACGGACTACAACTAGTGGAAGGCACGCATGAGGGTTTCCATAAACTCACTGGATGAACTGACTTGGCAATGTGTTGAAGCAGAATGAAATCCAACAACCGAGGAAGCAGAATCCAGTTCGACAGAAGGAGTATCGAGTTCAAAGAAACTGAAAGTCAAAGCTGAGTCATCATGGTCTAAAGATTAACTGAAGGCTTCAATGGAAAATTCCAAAGCGTTGAATGCTATCTTCACACCAGTTGATGGAAAAATTTAAGCTCATCTCTACATGTCATCAGGCAAAGAAAGCATGAGATATTTTGTAGACAGTGCATGAAGGAACGAGTCCTCTACGCGAGTCCAAGCTACAAATGTTCGCTACAAATGTTCCCTACAAAGTTCGAAGAATTGAAGATGGAGGAGAATGATACTATTGCTGTTTTTAAATGGAAAACAGGGAGACATCGCCAATATGGCATATCAACTTGGAAAAAGTCACAAGGAGTTCAAACTGGTGAAAAAGACCTTGAGATCACTTCTTCAATGATTTTCTATGAAAGTTGAGGCAATAAAAGAAGCAAGAGATCATGTGGCCACCATGACTTCAGATGAACTAATGGGATCACTGCAAACTTATGAGATGACGGTTGTACAACCCACAAAGAAAGCACAAAAGGAGTTAGCTTTCAAAACTTCATCGTCAAGGATCATTTATGAATTAGATAGCGATGATGGTATTGAAGAACTTGCATTTATCACTAAGAATTTCTCTAGAATGCTAAAGAAAGTGGTGAATAAAAAATCACAAGAGAGATTCAGCAGTAATAGACCTCGGGCACAAAACCTTGGTTATAATTGTGGAACACGAATGAAACACACCAATTTGCAATTCTCAAGAAATCAGAGTGGTGAAATAAAACAGCCAGGAAGAATTCAATGTTGAGAATGTGATGAATATGAACACATCCAGGCTGAATGTGCTAATACTCGAAAGAAGCAAGAAAATCTTATGTAGATTTACGGAGTGAAGATAAGAAAGATGAAGAAAAATTATGTAGCATTTGGAGCAATAATTCATGATCGATCAAATACTGATGATGTGTGTTCCAACATGGCAAAGACAGCTAAGATTGTATGTTCCAACACAAAAAACCAGGTTTTGACGACTCCTCCAGTGATGACGAAGGCCAGGCTATGAGTGATGAAGAAATCTATACCGCATATGAAAACATGTATGAGATGTGGGTGAAAGTTGTTGACAATAATAAAGCATTGAAAACAGAGAAAAATCAACTTGCTGAGAAGGAGAAGGAATTGCTAGTTCTGGTTATAGAACTTAGAAGAGAGATTGAAGAGTTGAAACTGAATCTAAGTTAAATAACTAAGAGATCTGAAATGACTAAGACAACAATTACAAAGTTGAACACCGGTAAGGCGAAATTAGATTATATAATGGCTATGGGGAAGAACTTTGGAAATTGACAAAACTTGGCTATGACAACCCATCGAAAAGCATTGTAGACTTCATGTCGGAGGTTCAACATATGAAGGGAAAAGTAATCAAAACACGACAATGCAAACCTCTTATTTGTAGCTGCAACATTTACCAAGGCCAAACTGAGGATTAATGCTTTAAACTACTCAGAGACATCATGAATGGACGACAACTGTCTGTATGTTCCAACATAGAAGATGTCCAACGATCAAGGATGGTCTAAAAGGTATGGGTTCCTAAATGCACTAATATATGTCTTGTTGCTCATACTTCTCTAATTGCACACTTTAGGGACTCATGATACTTTGATTGTGGGTGCTCTCAACATATGACTGGAACTCGGGAATATTAGACAAAAATCAAACATATAATGATGGATTTGTTACTTTAGGCGATGAAAGAAGAATCGAGTAGTTGGAAAGGGTTAATTGCATATCGAGGGGTTTTCTGTATTCACAAGTGTTCTTATTGTTGAAGATCTGAAAGAAAACCTGTTGATTATTAGTAAATTGTGTGATGACAATATGACTGTAGAGTTTCATAAAGACAAATGCATAGTTAAACATGGTAAAGATAAAGTACTCTTAGGTATTCAATCGTCTGACAATTGTTACCTGCTAGAATAAGAAGTGAAATGTCTCAGTTCAAAACAAGATGAAGGAACCTTGTGGCATAGGAAGCTTGGTCATATTAACTACAAAAACCTGATAAAAATTTTCAATTTGAAGGCAGTACGAGGTATGCCTAAACTCACTAACAAAAATATAATTTTGTGCGGACCATGCCAACAAGGTAAATAGATTCGATCACCCCACTCCTCAGTTCAGTATATCATTACCTCAAGGAATATTGAATTACTTCATATGGATTTAATTAATCCAATCAATACACCTAGTGTGAGTGGCAAGAAGTACATTTTCATTTGTGTTGACGATTTTTCCAGATACACTTGGGTGATGTTTCTTAAAGAAAATTTTAATACTGTGGATGTCTTCAGAAGCTTAGTGATCAAATTGCATATGGAGAAAGGAAGTCCAGTTGGAAAGATTGTCAGAATTAGTTGTGATCATGGCAGGGAATTTGAAAATTCCCAGTTTAGTGATTTCTTTGATGAACTTGGCATTCAGCACGAATTCTCTGCACCAACCACTCCTCAGCATAATAGCATTGTGGAAAGGAAGAACATGAATCTACAGGAAATGGCTCGAGTCCTACTAGCTGAGAAATGAATTCACAAGAAATGGTGGGCAGAAGCCATTAATACGACTTGGTACACTATAAATCGAGTTTATCTTTGTCCATTCACAAGCAAAACGTGATATGAAATTTGGAAGGTAAGGAAGCCAAATGCTCATATTTTCATGTATTCAAAAGCAAGTGCTATATTCTTAAAGACATTGAATAAATACCCAACATTGTTGGACTTGATATGAACAGGCATTCAGTTAACAATTGTGGTTAATCCTGTTCACATAATATAAAACTATCATGGATCCCATGTGCTCCAGAGCCTCTTTTGTATTTGTACGATCAGGGTGTACAAGTAATCAGAATTGCCACAGTCCTCGACATACCGAATTGGGTAAATACATGTTTGAACTTTCCACAAAATTGTCACATTTTTTCGTGTAATTCTGATTTCCTGTAAATTCGTCCCTCAATAAGCACAATTTTTTGAGACTTTAGCTTGATTATTGAATTATGAATAGTTTGTTTCCAGGTTGTGGTTTTCAGTACGTTGGAAGCGGGAGAAATGGTGCCGCCGTCGAAGATTTCGTGGGAAGAAGTTCGGATTAGGTGAAAAGTTGAGTATTTATTTATTTTTAAGCTTTTTTTATCCCTAAATGGGTAAGTGCATGTTGTTCACAATTATGTTACAACTAAAAGTAAAAATGAGGATGGATGAAGATGCTTATTAGTAAAATATGAACTTTTGACGTGGAAATGAAGGACTGGTAAGTGACATTTTTTAGGAAACAGTTTAATCGGTAACACAATATTCTAATTCTTGAGAGGGAGACAGTTAACGTTTCATTACTTGTACAATGTTCAATTTCTTAGCTCGATACTTTATTTTTTATATATAATATAATCGGCCTCTTACATATATACTTACAATCTAATGGAGTTGCTACCTAGCTTTATACATAATAATGAGAATGACCATTTAATTTATATGCAGTGTTCTCATCAAATGAGTAGAATCTAGCTACTTGGAATATCATATTATTTTTTTGCAGATGTAGTAATGGTGATCTTGCTTTCTTAGTGTCCGAACCAAGAGTGGCTTATGAACAATTGAATTCCGGCATTAGATTTGGACATTGATCTTTATTTTTGCTTTTCCCCCGATATGGTAAGCATAAGGTTTTTGATATCTTCTTGAAATTTGATGCAAAACTTGTGCAATGCATTGAATTTTTTTTAATTGTTTAATTGCTAAAGAAAATGGAAATTTCTCTTTCAAGACCATTTGATGAAGCTACTATGTTCCTCGAGAAGATTGAAATGCATCTCGGCAATCTTTGCAAAGGTTTATTCACTTACAATTGTTTAGCTTCCTACAACCTTGTTAGAGTCCATAATTTCTTGTGGAAAATCGAAAATAAGTGAGGATCTGAACTGATGAATGTGTTTGCCTAATTGATTGTGTTCGCGTTAGTAGAAGTTAATTGTTTACAAAATATATAACAACTTGTCAAAGTATCACAATATTTTACTGACACAATCACAATTAGGTCATTGTTCTATTTTGTATTTCCTGAAGTAGGTACATTTTGGTTTTGTGAGGTAAGACTATTTGAAATTGTTGGTTTGTATGTCCTTTGATGAATGTAGTGTTAACTAGGGATAGCATGTACCCTGACTCTGTTTTAAAATCCCAGATAGTTGTGTGGTTACATTAAACTCACTATACGTGCGCTAAAGGAACTTGCTGCGTAAGTTTTAGGATAATGAGTCCATAATTATTTTATGCTATTCTATTTTATTATCAAAATTTACATTTGCCTGCTTCTTGTTCCACTTTGCAGAGCAGAGTTTGATGGTTACTGTGAAGGTGAGCTTGTATCTAATATTGCTATGCCAACATTTGCCGAGCTAGAGAAAAAATGCGTCAATTAGACAATTACTATACCATAAACCATTACATGCTAATAGGATCTGTTAGTCTCGTATTTTTGTTCTCCTTGAATATTTTATAATGTTGCTTGGAATAGTATAATCTAGAGAATCCCTGACTGAAATGTGGCACGTGGTCTCTGAGGAGTTCGGTATCTTTCAGGTGACATTAACAGTAAACCAACAATCTTTACAGACTGATATCATGGATGCAGCAATGGAGTTGGGATCAGAAGTAAATGTGATTGAGATCATTCATAATTTTCTTACATCTTAATTTCCTTGGCTCAAGTATAAACATGACCCACACATAAAATGTTTTGAAAGACTTTAATTGTCTGGACATTATAGTATTAGCTATTCCTCAGTTTTATGTGGACTGCTGGAGTCTGGATGAAATTAGGAAGAAAGGTGGTACGGAAGAGACTGTGGTGGAGGCAACTACGCAGAAGATGGAGGAAGCTGCTGACATGTATGATACATTCGACATGACAGTTGATAAGCATTGGTCTGAGAAGAAGCTGGAGGAGATTAGTGAGAGTGACTGAAGAATTTTCAGAGAGGACTTCAATATTTTGTATAAGGGCTCTAGGATTTCGCTGCCGATGAGGAGCTGGAATGAAAGTAAGCTCACTACGGAGCTGCTCAAGGCCGTGGAAAGGGGTGGATACGAGACCCCGTCACCCATTCAGATGGCTGTCTTTCCGCTTGGACTTGAGCGACAGGATGTCATTGGCATTGCTGGAGCTGGTTCCGGTAAGACTGTTGCTTTTGTTCTTCCTATGTTGACTTACATATCTAGGCTTCCTGATCATATGAGTGAGGAGAATGGGTCGTATGCTGTTGTGTTGGCTTCTTTTGGATTGTTTAGATAAACGTTGTGTGGTTTTGAATCAGTGTAATTATGTTGTTCTTGATTGTTAATTTGACTGGACCCTTCATTTTCTTCTTCAGGCCATGCTAGATCAAGGTAACTTCATCACTCACGAGGGAGAGTAATTGCTAAAATTTTGTAGGTTTAAAATTATTAGAATTTTATAGGTTTAATAGTACTTACTTAAACTCTGTAGGTTTAAACTGTAATAATTAGAATTTAATGGGTTTAAACAGGAACTATTTTTTGTAGTGTCTCTACTTACAATTGAATTCAAATTTTATTTTTGGAAAGTTATTGAATTAGACCAAATTATTTCAAAATATAAATTGAACTTAATTTACTCCCACCGTTACATTTCAAACTGCACACTTTGACTTTCACCAGTTGACTTGAAAATTGTTTGTTCCTTAATATTTTTCATTAAGGATAACTAAAATTTGTGAAAATTTAATATTTTGAAAATATATGTTATAACGAATCTAACAAGGTATCACACAATAATATTTATATTTATACAATAATTCAATTTTATGGTCAAAATTGAGAAATTTTGACTAAATGAATAGTTAGATTCCATCTTAAAATGGGACGGAGTACCATACTTGTAAATTCGCAACAATTTTCTAGTAGGACTCCGGTTATATATTATATCCCTGGACCTCGTCATTAGCCATCACAATTCACAAGCAAAAATTTACTGAGTTTCTTCGACGGTGGCCGACATACTCACCGGAAACTATGGACCACCACTTCAGTGGCGGCGTTCTACACTAACTGATAAATACCTCCACACTAATACAAATTAAATCAATTAATCAACTCTGCAATACTTATTATTATTCTGAAATACTTTAGTATATTTATTATATGAAAGTCTTTTTCTATATATGTCTATTTTGTTGAACTTAATTATGAGGAAATTGCTTTAGTATATCATTTTCTGAAATATTTTTTTTATAATGGATTAATGGGAACACCCACTGTGCAGGGAAGTAGTAACAACTCCATTTTATATTACCACCTAACATTCACACTATGTTTAGGGTAATATATGGTAAAAAGTAATTCGAAGGTCATTTTCAAATTTTCAATTCACATGTATAAATATGAATTTATTGGAAAGATTCGTTATTTTATTACCATACTTGTTAACACGCACTCCGAAAGCAATTCTTACAATTGAATTCAAATTTCATTTGTGAAAAGTTATTGAATTGGACCCAATTATTTCAAATTGAACTTAATTTACCATACTTGTAAACTCGTAACAATTTTCTGGTAGGACTCCTGTTATATATTAAACCCTTGGAGCTTGTCATTAGCCATCACAATTCACAAGTAAAAATTTACTGAGTTTCTCTAACGGTGGCTAGAAAAATCATCAGAAATTGTGGACCACCACTTCAGCGGCGACGTTCTACACTAACTGGTAAATATCTCCACACTACCACTAATTACATCCATTAATCAACTCTGCAATACATTTTATTGTTCTGAAATACTTTAGTATATTCTATGTCTATTTTTGTTGAACTTAATTAAGAGGAAATTATTTTAGTATATCATTTTCTGAAATATTTTTTTAATGGATTAATGGGAACACCCATTGTGCAGGGAAGTAGTAACAACTCCATTTTTTATTACCACCTAAAATTCACACTATGTTTAGGGTAATATACAGTAAAAAGTAATTTGAATGTCATTTTCAAATTTTCAATTCACAAGTATAAATATGAATGTATTGGAAAGATTCGTTATTTTATTACCATACTTGTTAACACGCACTTCGAAAGCAATTCTTACAATTGAATTCAAATTTCATTTGTGGAAAGTTATTGAATTGGACCCAATTATTTCCAATTGAACTTAATTTACCATACTTGTAAACTCTTAACAATTTTCTGGTAGGACTCCTGTTATATATTAAACCCTTGGAGCTTGTCATTTGCCATCACAACTCACAAGATAAATTTTACTGATTTTCTCTAACGGTGGCCAGAAAAATCATCAGAAATTGTGGACCACCACTTCAGCGGCGGCGTTCTACACTAACTGGTAAATATCTCCGAAATACTACTAATTACATCCATTAATCCACTCTGCAATACCTTTTATTGTTCTGAAATACTTTAGTATATTCTATGTCCATTTCTGTTGAACTTAATTATGAGGAAATTTCTTTAGTACATCATTTTCTGAAATATTTTTTATAGTGGATTAATGGGAACACCCACTGTGCAGGGAAATAGTAACAACTTCATTTTTTATTACCACCTAAAATTCACACTATGTTTAGGGTAATATACGGTAAAATGTAATTCGAAGGTCATTTTCAAATTTTCAATTCACATGTATAAATATGAATTTATTGGAAAGATTCGTTATTTTATTACCATACTTGTTAACACGCACTCCGAAAGCAATTCTTACAATTGAATTCAAATTTCATTTGTGAAAAGTTATTGAATTGGACCCAATTATTTCAAATTGAACTTAATTTACCATACTTGTAAACTCGTAACAATTTTCTGGTAGGGCTCCTGTTATATATTAAACCCTTGGAGCTTGTCGTTAGCCATCACAACTCACAAGCAAAATTTTACTGTGTTTCTCTAACGGTGGAAGGAAAAAATCATCAGAAATTGTGGGCCACCACTTCAGCGGCGGCGTTCTACACTAACTGGTAAATATCTCCACACTACTACTAACTACATCCATTAATCAACTCTGCAATACCTTTTATTGTTCTAAAATACTTTAGTATATTCTATGTGTATTTCTATTGAACTTAATTATGAGGAAATTGCTTTAGTATATCATTTTCTGAAATATTTTTTTATAATGGATTAATAGGAACACCCACTTTGCAGGGAAGTAGTAACAACTCCATTTTATATTACCACCTAAAATTTACACTATGTTTAGGGTAATATACGGTAAAAAGTAATTCGAAAGTCATTTTCAAATTTTCAAGTCACGTGTATAAATATGAATTTATTGAAAATATTCGCTATTTTATTACCATACTTGTTAACTCGCACTCCGAAAGCAATTCTTACAATTGAATTCAAAATTCATTTGTGGAAAGTTATTGAATTGGACCCAATTATTTCAAATTGAACTTAATTTACCGTAGTTTTTAAACTCGTAACAATTTTCTGGTAGGACTCCCTATATATTAAACCCTTGGAGCTTGTCATTAGCCATCACCACTCACAAGCAATATTTTACTGAGTTTCTCTAACGGTGGCCCAAAAAATCATCAGAAATTGTGGACCACCACTTCAGCGGCGGCGTTCTACACTAACTGGTAAATATCTCCACACTACTACTAATTACATCCATTAATCAACTCTGCATACCTTTTATTGTTCAGAAATACTTTAGTATATTCTATGTATGTTGAACTTAATTATGAGGAAATTGATTTTGAAATTGATTTGTTCTCACCACTGGTATAAGCAGTGGGACTACGATACTCCAGGAAGCAAAGTTAAGCATTATTGGTGCGGCAGCAAACCTTGTATTTGCATTCAACTCCGGAATGCTTCCATCCAAACGGGGTCATTGCTGTTGTTAAGTAAATATGTTGATGTGGTGGTGCCGTAAGCCCAGTATCCTATGAATGTAACTGCACCCATGGACAAAACCCCAAGTGTGAATTGAAAGTATGATGAAAGGTTTTTACTTTCAATTCACACTTGGGGTTTTGCCTAAGGGTGCAGTTACATTCATAGGATACTGGGCTTATGGCACCACCATATCAACATATTTACTCAACAGTGTCATTGGCCCCATTTGGGTGAAAGCAAACGTCTGTATTGCAGCCTATCTACAGACTGTGACTGTCAGTGGCGGAACCAGAAGTGTATACAAGGAAGGCTCAATAGTACAATAATGTTGAAAAAAATTACAGCTATAGTAGGGGCACATTTTCAATTTAATAATACCATAATTGTAAACATGTTGGTTAGTCGTAAAGCTTTACAAAACAAATTAATCGGATTGGTAATTTGAGAAGAAAGAAAAATTACTTTTTCTTCGTCTTCTTCGCTGAAGCTCCAACAATGGAAGCCAAAGATTGCTCCAATCATTCAATTTTTATCTCTCTCCCACCACTCTAATAAAGTCTTTTGCCAAAATGAGGAGGGACGGAGAGCAGTCCTAATAGATTATTCCAAAAAAAATGTCAATCCTACCCTCCTAAATCTCTAACACCCCGCCACCCCTTGGTTCCGTCACTGGTGATTGCCTTACATATTTTTGCAAGTCCAATGTACAAATACTTGGACACCAAGTTTGATGTAGAGAAGTCAATTAATCCCAATAACCATTGGGACCCATTAAATATAAGCTAATGGGATGGGAAATTCCCATTATTTTCTAGTT